>JAOWBL010004392.1:0-11181 GCA_028564865.1 Zenarchopterus dispar | reverse complement strand
GTGTTGGAGCAGGGAGACATCTAAAACCTGCAGGACACCGGCCCTCGAGGACCAGGATTGGTGACCCCTGATCTAAACGGTGTGCTGAGTGTGAAACACTGAATGCTTGAGGGGAATAAGGGAAATGCCACTTGTATATCAACATGTACCTTTGATTACCAGTATTAAGTTATTCCATATCAACTTTGGACCTTTGAATACAACTCTAAAGTAAGACTTTAGTGTACAGCTTATTAAATGAACATTTTATCCAGATTGATATTGAATTTTCTTTCAGAGGAAATATCTGGGAACAAATTTGTTCTGATCTGTGTCCTAGAACCTGAGCAGTAGAACTGGCATCCTGAGAGGAGTCACATAAACTTAAGCCATGGGGTCCTGCACAGGGTCCTCGGTGTTTGATGGAAGTGTTCTGACACTAAATCCAATGATTTTAGAGCAGAGTGTCACTCTGCATGACAGATGAGTCCTATCCTTCAGGCTGATGGCATGAAACCACCTGGAGTTATGGACAAGGTGAGGGAATGTTCTTAAAGGAATAATAAAAGCCTCTCACTGAGTTCTGTTGATCCCAAATCTGTTGAGCTTCCTGAAGAGAGATAACCCCTGTTAAAATCTTCAAATGTCCTCTGAGTTGGAGACAAACTCTAGGGTACTGTCAACAAATTGTACCCAGATATTTTACTTGCATGCCATTTCTACTGTCGACCCATGGATAAATCTCTCTACTGCAGAAGATCACCACCACATCTTTGGTTTTCATCACATTTACCTTCAGGGAGGTATTGTCACACCAGAGCATCAATTCATTGTGCATTGAGGTGTGATTACCATGAGGAGCTGGGGAGGAGAGACGAGATCTGATGGTTCTCCAGGAGACAGTCTGAGTAGGTGGACCTACTGTCATCGGTGTAAAAGATGAACAGCAGAGGCCTTGAAGAGAACCGGTGGAAGGGGAGGTGATGACAGAGAGAGTGTTGTTGACCAGAACTCTTTGGATTGTAGATTTTCTAACCAGCTGGTCATCCAAGTGGAAGCACCCATCAGTGTCGTGGGCCTGTCACCATGACAGGCCCATAATTTGTTTACGACCCTCTCTTTGACCTTCATAACTAGCGAGGTGAGAACCACAAGCCTGAGGTCAAAGCACTGGAACACACCCCTTGGCTGCTTTGCTCAGCACCTAAGGATGGAAGTGTTGATGTTTTCTTGGTCAGGTCCTGTGCTCTCCCTGGTCCTTTGGAGGACTCTCACCACCTCCTCTGTGGTGGAAGCAAGTTCTGTTCTTGTTGGCTTGAGGAAGTAGATAAGTGCACTGAGACAGGTGATGCTGTCTGTCTCAAATTAGGAGAAGAAGGGGTTGACATCTTCAAGAGGTTTACTGTCATGTATGTGGCAGTATACTGAACAATGAAAAACTTGTGATGTGGCATGCATTAGAAATACTCCAAGCAAATAAAAACAAAAACCTATAGGAGCAGACAAAAAGAACACAAGTACTAAAAACCAACATATTTACCAATATGGAAAATTTACAAGTATTATGAAAATGTGCAAAATAATATGAGTTTTAGTGAAAAAGTAATTTATGTTAATTGTTTTAGTTCGTTTCTACAGAGGTATTGTGGGAAGTCTGCTTTTTCAGCAGTCTGACTGCAGAAGGTATGGCTAGTTTTTAGTCTGGTGGTTTGTGGATGGATGCTCCAGTAGTGTCTACCAGCAATGAAATAATTCAATGAGCAGGGTGGGAGGACCGTCTGAGAGTCCTCTCCATTTTCCTGAGCCACCTGGTCTCAAAGATGCTTTGCAGTGAGGAAATGTTACAGCCAGTGATGGACTCAGGTGTCTTAACTGTCTTCAATGTCTGGAGAGATTTCCTGTCAACAGCAGAGCAGCCACTGTACCAGGACGTGATGGATCCACTAGTATTGGTCAATGGGGAGGGATCCTGGACTGGGACCTGCTACCTGAAGGTCCTGTGGAGAGCAGGAGCAGTGTTCAGAGCTGTGTTTTGATCCCCTGCCAAGCTAAATGAAGATTTCCCTGTGGGAACTTCTCCATGTTTTTATAGCTCAGGTTTTTTTTATGGTTTCTTTGAGCTCTTTGGTAATCCAGACCTTATTACTGGGGAAGATTGTTACTTCCTAATTTGGTTTTTGATGCTGTCAGCATCAAAACCGAAATGAGCTACTTCCTAATTTGGGTTTTGATGGTGTCAGCAAAGTCTTCATTTTGGCCTCTTGGATACTGTTTGAGCACATTTATCTTGCCCAAATGATTCTTTTTCTCTGTTGTATATCCTAGTGAGGTGGATCAGTGAATTGATATGAATCGCTCACTCTGGACATACAGCTTGATATCATCCATGGAGGTGGCTGATCATTACTCCACTTTGGAACCAGTATCCATAGCCACTCTGCAATGATCTAGCTGAGAGGATTCAGGCCTATGCAGAAAAGTTGTGGTCCCTGCCATCTTCTGCTCCAAGCACTCCAGTCCCTGCCAATTCCCTTCTGAGGAGCACTCATCTGTCGAGCCATGTGTCTACTTGTTTTGGCTGCTATGATGCCTGAACGGAGCTTCTGTGTTGTGCAGTCAGGTAACTGGCCAATAGAGTTGCATGAGATCACCCTCTCTTGGGATAGTTCATGGTGAGACCATGCAGCCTTCAGTTAGCCATTCTAGGTGGGTCTCCTCTGTAAGCAGCTGGTTCAGTTGTGCTGCTAAGTACTAATGGAGTGCAGTCAGTTTATTAAGCTAGTAGGTGTGGATCATGTCTGGGCCTGGTGGTGTCCAACTTTTTATTCTTGAGACACTTTCTTGGATGTCTGCCGTTTTGACGGTAACAGGGTCTTGTTCTGGGAGATTTCTGTGGTCAGCTTTTAGATCTACTAGCCATGGGGGAATTGGTGTTATGTATGGCCTTCTCCCATATACCTTTCCAGTATTTCTCAGTCTCAGCCTTGGGTGGATCAATCTTCATGTTATTACACTGTCACTGAGCATACAGCTTGGATGGTTCAGTGGAGACCACCCTCTTGATTGTCCTAGCTTCAGCTCCTGATGTACAGTCACCGGCCACTTTATGAGGTACACCTTGCTAGTACCGGGTTGGACCCCCTTTTGCCTTCAGAACTGCCTTAATCCTTTGTGGCATAGATTCAGCAAGGTACTGGAAACATTCCTCAGAGAGTTTGGTCCATATTGACATGATAGCATCACGCAGTTGCTGCAGATTTGCCGGCTGCACATCCATGATGTGAATCTTCTGTTCCACCACATCCCAAAGGTGCTCTATTGGACTGAGATCTGGGGACTGTGGAGGCCATTTGAGTACAGTGAACTCATCGTCATGTTCAAGAAACCAGTCTGAGATGATTCGCGCTTTATGACATGGCGCGTTATCCTGCTGGAAGTAGCCATCAGAAGATGGGTACACTGTGGTCATAAAGGGATGGGCATGGTCAGCAACAATACTCAGGTAGGCTGTGACATTGACACGATGCTCAGTTGGTACTAATGGGCCCAATGTGTTCCAGGAAAATATCCCCCACAACATTACACCACCACCACCACCAGGCTGAACTGTTGATACAAGGCAGGATGGATCCATGCTTTCAGGTTGTTGATGCCAAATTCTGACCCTACCATCCGAATGTCGCAGCACAAACTCATCACTCATCACACCTGGCAATGTTTTTCCAATCTTCTATTGTCCAATGTTGGTGAGCCTGTGTGAATTGTAGCCTCAGTTTCCTGTTCTTAGCTGACAGGAGTGGCACGCGGTGTGGTCTTCTGCTGCTGTGGCCCATCCGCCTCAAGGTTCGATGTGTTCAGAGATGCTCTTCTGCATACCTCGGTTGTAACGAGTGGTTATTTGAGTCACTGTTGCCTTTCTATTAGCTTGAACCAGCCTGGCTATTCTCCTCTGACCTCTGGCATCAACAAGGCATTTGCACCCACAGAACTGCCGCTCACTGGATATTTTCTCTTTTTCAGACCGTTCTCTGTAAACCCTAGAGATGATTGGGCGTGAGAATCCCAGTAGATCAGCAATTTCTAAAATACTCAGACCAGCCCGTCTGGCACCAACAACCACGCCAAGTTCAAAGTCACTTAAATTACGTTTCTTCCCCATTCTGATGCTCAGTTTGAACTGCAGCAGATCATCTTGACCATGTCTACATGCCTAAATGTATTGAGTTGCTGCCATGTGATTGGCTGATTTGAAATTGGCTGATTCGCGTTAGCGAGCACTTGGACAGGTGTACCTAATAAATTGGCAAGTGAGTGTATATCTTCTCAGTCAGGTGGATAAGGTTGTGAGCCTTTTGTTTGGCAGTTTCCATTTCCTCAGGTAGAGAGTTAGGAATATTTCTTCATTCCACCTTTAAGCTGTTCGGGCAACTGGCTTACTTCTTTTACTTCTCCCTCTATACATATATCTCTTTGAGATTTCTTTTTTCATTCCAACTTTCATGAAAAGAAAAACTCCTCCCTTGGCCATTTCTCTGGGGTGAGGGAGGAGTTTTTCTTTTCATGCTCACATCCTCTACCAGAGGCCTGGGAGCTTGGGGGCTCTGCACAGTATTAGTGCTGTTCCTAGGACTGCACTCTCCTGGGCTGAGATCTCTGATGTTGCTCCTGGGATCTGCTGCAGCCACTCTTCCAGGTTGGAGGACACAGCTCCAAGTGTGCCAACTACTATTGGCACTACACCTTCCAGATCTTCTCTGTCTCCTCCATCAACCCCTGGTACTTCTTTAGTTTCTTGTGCTCCTTCATCTTGATATTGCTGTCGCTCAAGATTGCCACATCAATCACCACTGCTCTCCTCTGGAGTTTGTCAACAACCTCTATGTTTGGTTGGTTAACCATCACCAGTTTATTGGTCTGAATCTGAAAGTCCCACAGGATATTTGCTCTTCCATTCCCCACCACCTGTGAAGGCTTTGCCTGACAGCATCTTGCATCAGGTCATTATGTGCTGGATTGTTTCTGGGTACCTTTGTACAGTTCTCAGCTGGGGTTATGTCTGGTGTGATAGAACCTGGCCTCTATCGCCCATGTGCTCAAGGCCTGTTCTTGTGCTGCCATAATCAGAATCAGAATCACTTTTTTATCAAGCCCTTCATTCTGTCCTTCAGTCCAGCTTTTTCCAGCCACTGCTAGGATTTCTCGACGTCAGCCATTTTTTCAATCTGCTGATGATATGTGCCTTGCAAGAGTTTCTCTTTCCATGATGGTTCCTTCTCCACATCATCTTCTGCAGTGGATTTTTCGTGATCGTTGTTTTATCCTGGATGGTGGCTTTGGCACTCAATCCATAGTCTCCATCTTTCTGCTTATAGTGTTGAATTTGGGATGAAATCCTCTACAGCGTGAGGAGCTTCCTTGTCTTATTGGTCTATTGAGTGTCTATTACAAGACCCAGAGCATGATCCCTGAACAATTATTAAATAGGGAACAGCAGCTAAAAACTGCCTAGTGGAAGGAAACTCTAAAGCCAAACAATGGCAAGAAAAACTCCCCTTTAAGAGGGAGGAAACCTTGATCAGGACCTGGACTATTAGAGGGGGACCCTCCTGCTGAAGACCAGCCGGGTAGAGAAGGGAAAAGACAGGAAAGAGAGGATGAAGAACAGAGAGAGGAGAGGCACAAATATATTGTCAGAGGTAAATAAAACAACATATATTAGTCATTATCATCCATTAGCTGGAGAACTAAGAGTTTTATGTACACGACACATGGTTAGTTTATGCATAAAGAGACGACTATGTAAACAGGTGTAGACAACAAACACTGAAGTGGTCAGAGGGTCGGACTGCAGGTCAGCATGCAGCTCTGGAAACTCTGGCCATATATATATAGAAATGTGTGTGTGTGTGTGCACATACATACATACTTATACATATACACATAATACACACATATACTCACATACACATAAATGTGTTAAAAAATGTTCTTAAAAAGGAAATATTTGTCTTTAAGAGCAGGAAAAAAAATTAAATGAAATGATCACTGGAATCTGTGAAATGTAATGAAGATTGTACATATCTATCTATATGTATGTAAGTATACATACATATATTTATACATACATATTTCTATAGTATTTAGTGAAAGACAAAATTCTTGCTTTTTTAAAACCCTGAATGCTTTATTTAAAATACACACACAACAGCTTTTCTATGGAACTATGCTGAACAGTACAATCATTTCTGCAAGAACACCTCAGTGAAAAGTGGGGGTTTTTTTCAGAAACTGCAGGAAAACAGTTTCTACTTCACTTCTAATAGCAGAGGATTCTGAATGAACTGCAGGAATCAGAGGCCTAAACCACATCTGACATAGTCACACCTCCACCCACACTCCATCTGAGTCTTGTGACGGTGAAGGTGAAGCCGTAGGAGTTGGGCAGGTGAAACTGGTCCCCAGAGTCCAGTAGCTTTTTTTTCAGGACCAGAACTTCACTTTGACCAGAGAAGTGTGGAGGAAACAACAAGTAGATCTGTTAAAAACTGGTGCTTCTTATTGCAGCAGCTCAAAGAGAATTTACAAGAAAAAAAGACAGCAGGCGTTACACAAACACAGGTCAGGCAAAGGAAACACTGTATAAATTCATCTAACTGTATGTTACAGGTGTGTATAGACGTGCTTGTCCTCTAAGCTCACTCATGACGTATTAACACGAGAAATTGTGAGAAAACCTGTAGAAGATGATAAAAACATGATCGTTATTGTTCACTTGGAGTTCTGCTGTTGTAGAAGAACCACTGAGGGAAAATTAAACGTATGTCGTCCTCATGCGACGAACGTGAAACAGGGTCTATGACGTAGAATCAGCCACCACAGCACATGGTCCCTGAATTCACGACGCCTGTACAGATGTTCATCATGTGAGCTTCTGCAGCTTCAGCGCCACAGCTGGAACCTCCTGGAGCAGATATTCTCCAAGAAACCGAAACAGTTAAAATATTTACCCAGTAAAACAACAAAACCACACATAAGGAGCAGCAGAAGCTGAGACCAAAGGGAAGCCAGAGAACAGACATGACACAAAGCCCACGAGAGAGCATGTCACTGTCATACATAACAAGAGATGACGTTTCGCCGTCATACATGACAAAAGAGAAGACGTCACTGTTCACAGGAGAGAACATGTAATCTTCTTACATTACAGGGGAGAACACTCCATTGTCATACATGTCAGAATACATAATTCACACATGATGGCTAAGAACAGACCACGTCATACATGCAGAAATGACAGGAGACAACATGGCATCCTCATACGTGATGGCTGGGAACATGCCATCGTCATACACAATGGCTGATGGTTTATATGTTCAAACACTGTGTGTGTCAGGGAAACAGGTGGAGAAGTTGAAGAACATAGAACCATCTCTGTTCTGCTGGCTCAAAACATGTTTTCACTCAGAACTCCTAAATAAATATGGGGTGGACAATAAATAAGAGGAGGAGGAGTCCAGCTGCACCTCCCAGCCTGGTGGCCATGCCCCCACCAAGCAGCTATCCAATCACCAAGCTTTCCTGCCGCTCCATTCAAGTGTCTCCAGGGTCTTAGTGCCGGTCAGTGCCAGTCATAGCCATGCTGAAGAGCATCAGCTGTCCATGCTGCTGCATCCTGATGGAAACATAAATAAAAAATAATAAGAGACACACCCACATAAACATTTAACCCTCCCATACTCCACTCACACCTCCACACAATCAGGTACATATATAGTACACACAGGTGCATATAGTCAGGTACACGTAAGAGAAGCAGTTGCATGTACAGATTCGATGAGTAATGCTTCGGCCCTCTAAGAGGCTGATACACAGTCTATACATCAGGCTTTGTTGTGTTTATTATTCCACAACTAGGTGTGAAAATGATGTCACTGGCCTGTTAGTAGTCATGGCCCCCAAAAACCAGAAAGGGTAACATGCAGCAGCTCTCCCACCCTTGCTACCTGACGCTCTCAGCCAAAGCACATAATCTGTCCCTCCTTATGGCTCGTAAGGTCTACAACCCAGGTCAGATCAACGTGATCAGCCACCAGCTGAGGGCCAACCAAACATCTACAACCCAGGTCAGATCAACGTGATCAGCCACCAGCTGAGGGCCAGCCATCCAACTGTGTCTGTGAAATTCCACTGGTTACGGAGAACCAATGACTGCACTTCACTTCCGCCCACGCTGCAACGGAGTGACCTGTGAATGTTCTGATGGCCTGATGAGCGGAACAGAGGCTGTGCACACAACCAAACAACGCAGAAGGCTCCAGACAACCTGGCTGCCAGCGACACTGCATCATTCGAGTCCTACGAGATACAGTAAGGGAGAGGATGGGAGAGACCCTGACAGCCAGGATCATCAGCAGAGTGTAAAACCAGTCAGCCAGTCAATCAGCCATGGATCAGCAGGCAAACAACAGAACACTGCCGTCCACCTCCAGAGCAACCAAGAGTAAGAGGCTTGTTTCTGGGCAGCGATAGCTTAGATCATTCAGCATATGGTGTGCTTGTTGTCTTTGTTTTTATTTTTTTAGCATCTGCTTTAGCGGCCCGGCGGTCAGCCAAGGTATGCTTGCGTTTCCATTGAATACAAGTTTAATACTAACCAGAATCCATATGTCGCTGGCGTTTCCTCGGACCAGCGGCCAAATGTGTGTTGAAGCTTGCATCACACTCTAGTTGCTCTGTGGGAAGCAGCTGGTGCTGGTGGGGAGCACTATCTTCTTACTACTAATGTGGAACAGCATTTTTACTGTGTAGTTGGGTGTATTGAGACAATATTTTAGTGTAGTTGGACATATTGTGACAATATGTATGCTGCGTAGGTGGACATATGAGAGACAGCACTTTTACTCTTTAATCATATGCATGGAGATGGTGTTTTCCTCTTTAGTTTGACAGATGGAGACAGTATTTATACTGTGTAGATGGATCTATGGGGATAGTATTCATATTGTGTTGACAGGGGCCAGTCATTTTACAATGTAGTTGGACTCATGTGACATATAATTCAGGTCTAGGATCAGCCAATGATGACAGCTTTTCAAAGCCAGAGCAAAATCAAAAGCACACAACTAGGTGTGAAAAAGACAGAAAGTCCTCACCACTGAGCCCCTCTGGGTCCTGGGGGTCCAGGAAGGGGGCGGGTCCCCAGATTCTGACAGTCCCATCGTCAGAGGCGCTGGCCAGCAGTCCGGGCAGAACTGGGTTCCAGCTGACACAGTTCACTGTCCGATTGTGGCCCGTCAGTTCTGCGATGGGGAGCTCGCTGCGCCGATGCCAGATGTAGACTTTGTGGTCTGAAGAAGACATGTCACATGACTTTTACAGACATTACATGTTTATCGGCTCCAATCACGCTTCTGATCATCTGCTGCTGTTTTTGTTTTTCTTGTACTTTTAACTTGTCAATTAGTCTGAACTTTTACCCTTATTTCAGAATTAAGCATAAGGTCTTGCTCTTAGTGGATTAGCAGATCCAGATCAATCTACCTCGGACAGAACTCCACCTGCAGGTTTACAGCAACTTAATCAATGAACCTTGGCACTGTTGCCATGGTGATCTCGACCACCTGTAATCTGTCAGTGACGGCAGTCTGCAGGGTTGAGCTGAATAAAGATCTCATGGTCTTGCCTTCACTGCCACTGGCAATGAAGTCCTCATTGTGCCCTCCAAAGCAGGAATGGATAGTGTAGAAGCCCTGGGTCACCCCCTGGTACTTCCTGACCAGAACCCGGTCCTGCAGGTCCCACAGGTGCACTCCCTGCAACCATACAGAGTGTCAGCGCTGGGTCAGTACCAGGCTGGTGCTAAACTTAAGCCTGTAAATGGAGAAAAGCAAGCTGCTCACCTGAGTGGCCACGTTAAGAAGAGCCAATCTTCTGTTTTTGGAGACGGTGAAAGACATGATGGGATGGTCCTCCTGCACTCTAGAATGAGACCAAAGGTACGACAGAAGAGGCTCTGAATGTGTGTTATGGGGTATAAACCATCCATGAAAATGCTGTGCATGTTTCTTGTGACCTTAAACAGAATGTGGTGGGTGCAGACGATGGATGGATGCAACATTAACAGATCTGTAATGTTCCAGCCATGGTGATGGTGGATTAACTTGCTAAAGGTTACCAGCATGTTGTTCTGTATCCACCAAGATTCATGAGGCTCAAATAAAGAAATTCTATAATAAAAAAGACAAAGATTGAAGCACCTGGGCTTCGACTTTGATGACAGTAATTTCTGGAAACTGTCTGGGTGAATGTGTGCTTCATTGTTTACAAGTGCACAGTGCAGAACGAGGGGGGTTGACGTCTGTGTTTCAGATGCTTTCTGACCCAAAACTTCACTCCACCTACAACCTTGATTACCTGCAAAGCAACAACTCCTTTGACTTGAAATCTGTGCATCATAAAAAGAATGATAGTAAAATTCCTGTCAATGGTGTAAAACAGCAAAACCTGGGTCATCTCCAGGTATGCAGACCAGTCAGGCCAGAGGCAAACCAGTTAGAGCACACAACTTCAGAACAGATGGTTCTCCTGCAGACAGCTGAACTTGGTTGTTCATGTCATCTGCAGAGGACCAGAGGACTGATGGAGGTGAACAGTGTGTGATGATAAAAGTGTCATAACAAAGTGTACATTAAAGAAACAGGTAGATAACACCATGTGACTTATTTAAGAATCTGTATTATTAAAATGAAATTTTAAAAAATGAAATGTTCAAAGACTGGAAGGACAGACAAATAAACCAGAATGTGCCAGGAAGCACAAACAGATACATGCTTTGAGATGGAATAAAATGGTGCAGATGTTCAAATTCAAAAGTTAAAAAATACTTTATCAATCCCTGAAAGGAAAGTGCAGTAGTCTTGATTTAAGTCTCCCCAAAGAGTCATTGTAAAGGTTTATTAGTGTGAGCAGGTCTGAAGGATCTCCTGTAGAGGTCTGAAGGATCTCCTGTAGAGATCTGTGTCTCAGCAAATCTGAAGAAGCCTCCGCCTGAAGACACTCCATTCGTGAATTCCATGCTCAGGGTTGTCCAGGATCTTTTTCATTTTATTTTCACAAACAGCTCCAAAACCAGCCTTCTTTATCAGTTTGTTCAGTTTCATGAAGTTACTGGTTCTGATGCTGCCCCCCAACAGAGGACTTCAG
>JAOWBL010004390.1:0-10000 GCA_028564865.1 Zenarchopterus dispar | reverse complement strand
TGACATGTGGGCATGCCCGTCAACCCGGGGACGCTTACTGAAGACGATCATAGCCTCTCGAGATTTCAGTTTTTGTCCTGCCAGTCTTACTCAGTTCCATCTTTAAACTGAACACAGAGGGGAAAAAGCCACAGTTCCTCTAGAGACCACTAAGGTCTGGATCAAATCTCCGTTGACCTCCATGTCAAAGTGTTCAGCTTTACAGCACATATTTACAGTCTGGTATAAATAACAACTGTGATCAGTTCTGGGCTGGCCTGAAAAAGTTTGAGGACGATCAGCCAGAGGTAGCTATCTTCTGGCTGAAGATTGATAGCTAGGGTTAACCAGAAGATGTCCACCAGAAACAGCCTTTACGTCTGATCACCTTAGTGTACTCCTGGAAGACCTGGATGACCTCTGATTAGACTGCTGCCCCACTACCTGAACCTGGAGAAGGGGAAGATGGGTGGATGGGTGGGTGGGTGGGTGGGTGGATGGATGGGTGGGTGGATGGGTGGGTGGATGGATGGGTGGGTGGATGGGTGGGTGGATGGATGGATGGATGGGTGGATGGATGGATGGGTGGATGGGTGGGTGGGTGGGTGGGTGTGTGGGTGGATGGATGGGTGGGTGGGTGGATGGATGGATGGGATAGATGGGGCAGTAACGTTTTGACATGTTTATATAAACTGGCTGAAAACATGGATTTTGTCATGTTGAGGTGTGATATCCTTCATGAGGTCTACAGGCCTCCTGAATACCTGCTGGTATTTCACACCTTCTGAGATTTACAAATAGAGGATAAAACAGGTGGTAGAAACATCATCATCTCCTCTCAGACCAGCAGATTAGCAACAAATCTTAGATTGGTTCAACACCCACCATTGCTACAATCTGTAAAAGCCTGATGCTGATGAAGTTCTCCTGGTTGTCTGGAAGCCTCTAGTAAAACCAGGCTTTTGTTTCCTCCCAGTTCTCGTTGTTTTGAATAATTAAAGGACAGAGTGACGTGGAGATAAAACTCTGTCTTGGTCTGCTAACATCCTGATGAAATATTTAAAGTTATTCTCTCTGGAAACTTTTAATTATTCATAAAAATCTTGCATAACTTGATGGTTTCAGGAACGTCACAGACTGGCCTTCTAAAAATACCAGGATTGATCAATAATGTAGTAGTGAAGAGCCTTTAGTTGTGGAGCTGTGCTTCATCATGGTGGTCAGCTGCAGGGTTGGAGGTTTGCGTGGTTCCTTCAGGCTTCAGTGAGGTTCACAGTGAGCTGTTCAGTTTAAATACATCATCCTGACATGAGAGACGCTGCTAGTTTCTGTAGATGACCACTGTTTTAGGAGCTTTCCAGTAGGTCTTCATGTGGTTTATCCAGACTGTTTAGCTGGACACACCCCTGTAGAACTGGACACCCCCCTGTAGAACTGGACACACCCCCACTATAACTGGACACGCCCCTGTAGAACTGGACACACCCCTGTAGAACTGGACACACCCCTGTAGAACTGGACACACCCCCAGTATAACTGGACACACCCCTGTAGAACTGGACACACCCCCAGTATAACTGGACACGCCCCCAGTATAACTGGACACGCCCCTGTAGAACTGGACACCCCCCCAGTATAACTGGGCACGCCCCTGTAGACTGGACACGCCCCTGTATAACTGGACACACCCCTGTAGAACTGGACACGCCCCCAGTATAACTGGACACCCCCCCAGTATAACTGGACACGCCCCTGTAGAACTGGACACCCCCCCAGTATAACTGGGCACGCCCCTGTAGAACTGGACACGCCCCTGTATAACTGGACACACCCCTGTAGAATTGGACACGCCCCTGTAGAACTGGACACGCCCCTGTAGAACTGGACACACCCCTGTAGAACTGGACACGCCCCTGTAGAACTGGACACGCCCCTGTACAACTGGACACGCCCCTGTAGAACTGGACACCCCTCAGCTAACACAGTTGTTTTATATATAGAAGCGTATATACAGATTTTCACATTTGCTTTATTTTTGAACAGGAATCCTTATAACAGGTCTATTTTGGAAGAATTAAACATCCACAGAAATGATTTCCCCAGTTTAAGAGGCATCAGATCAGAAATACTCCGAGCATGTAGAGACTGTTCTAACATGTTCTGTCAGGAGGGAACCAACGCTGGCTTGATGTCTGTGTTTGTTTCCAGGCAGGAACTGTGAGGGACTCGATGGCCAAGTCGCTGTACAGCGCTCTGTTTGACTGGATCGTGTTCAGGACCAACCATGCCCTGCTCAATAACAAGGACCTGGAGGACAACTCCAAGGTAGGAATGAAGAAAACGTCTGCGGTCATCTGCTGATCATCTGCAGACACTGCTACAACATCTCCAGGACATCATGTATGATCGATTCTGAAAGGTTCTGGTTTTGTAGATGTCTTAAAGACTAAAAGAAGCAACAGGACACACCTTCTGTGACATCACCAACAGGTTCTGAATGTGCGTCGAAGACTACTCTTTGTCTCACTGCATGGCACCATGCTAGTAGGAACTTTCTCCTCCCACCATCAGTTAACCCAAAAATGGACAAATGAGAGGAACAAGCAGGTCCAGAAGCCAGCTGGAACTTCCTGACTTTAGTCCAGCGACCACATGTTGGGTGTTTTAGCTTATTGACTTGGCTTATACAGCTGATGATAACTAATGTTGGCTTACAAACATCCTCCTTTCAGATGCTGCTACAGAAATTACATCTGAAATAAGTCCATGAGTGCTGTCAGAGCTGAAACAAGGACCAGTGGAGCTCTGCTGGGACCTGCTTGGTCTACCTCTCCAGTGTACTTTGACCAAATCAACTGCCTGTTGGCTAGTGGTCTGGTTAGTCAACCTGGAAGGCTCCTGGAATGATCTAAGATAAAGGTTCCTTGCCCAGAGAATCCAGCCGCTCCCAGAAAAGAGCAGGACTGCAGGTCAGTATGCAGCTCTGGAAGAGAGCTCTGGAAGCTCTGGAAGCTCTGACCGGTAACCATCTACAGAAGAGAAGAAGAGTAGCAGAGCAGCACAACAAACTACAAGAAGAATGGAGATCAAATATGCTCATGACATCCTTCTAATCAATAACTGTGGATTGATCTGTAGAAAGGAAAGAGAAGAAGGGTGAAGATCATGTTGCTGTCCTCCTGCAGCGTAGGTCTACAGCAGCAGATCTAGGATGAAGCTCTAGTCTTGTTCTTGTAAACTGACAGCTCATTTCAGCCTCCTCAGGTGTTGTGGTTGTAACAGGGTTTGGTCCGCATTGTGCTGCTGTGTTTCAGTCCATTTGTGTGGTCCACACCGAGGCTCAGGAGGTCACACTGGTCCAGAGCTTAATTGAACCAGGCTGAATCCAGCTGAATACTTCAGGAAGTCAAAGAGTGGTCCATGTAACATCCTCAGAAGTCATGGAAACATCCCTCCCGCCTGACATAATGTGTTGTTGGTTTCAGTGAGGTTTCTGTCTGCATTCTAGCTACTCCAACGATCCTCCTCCACTTTGTAGACTGAATACAGGCCTTCAGAGAACAGTTAAAAATAACATTTTAAGGACTTGTACAGTCCGTTTCATAATTAAAGTTGTCCTCTGCTGGTGCGCATAAATGATGGATGAAGACATGAATGTTAACGACGTTGAGACAGCAGCTACAGCTCTGAGGCTGAAGACAGCCAGATATAAAAGGAAACACGTTCTCATGAATGTCTCTGGATAAAGGTAACGTAGCGTCATAAATGGCATCAGTCTTTCCAGTGTTCAGAAGACCATTTCCATCTAGTTTTTATGAGAGCTGATGGTAGAAACATCTAAATGATATGTGGTTTCTGATGTGTCTGTGTCCTCCTCCAGCTTCTGTCCATAGGAGTCCTGGACATCTTTGGCTTTGAAGACTACGAGAACAACAGCTTTGAGCAGTTCTGCATCAACTTCGCCAACGAACGGCTCCAACACTACTTCAACCAGCACATCTTCAAGCTGGAACAGGTACTACTGGACAGCCCAACTGGAAAGGACCAACCATACTGGATATGTTGGATGCTTTAATGGTTTCTGTGCACTTCCTGATAACGTTTAGTTGTTCTTGACTCTCAGAGGACGGGTGTGGGTTTTCATTGGATATATTGGTCTTTCTGGGCTCCAAACCTCCTCAAACTATCCTTTTAATATTCAGGACATAGACCAGACCTCACCAGGATGTAGAACTAACATCTGCATGAGGTAGACCTGACCTCTGTGGTGTCTTTGCTTCCAGGAGGAGTACCAGGCCGAGGGTATCAGCTGGCACAACATCGACTACATCGACAACAGCTGCTGCCTCAACCTCATCAGCAAGAAACCCACAGCTCTATTCCACCTGCTGGATGAGGAGTGCAAGTACGCCACCTGCTGGCTCACATGTCCAACACGCCTTTGTCTTGGTTACAGAAAAACATTAAAATCAGATGACATAAGAAGGAACCTGAATTAAGCTTTGCTAAAAGCAGATGAGGTTGTAGTTTCAGCTGGCACATTGATGAGAATCCACCAAACAAGTGCTGGATGAGGGTTTATTCAGGATGATATCTCAGGTTGCTGTCAGAACATCTGACCTTGTCTCGGTTTGGACCTCGGTCTGATTTTAGACATTTAAATCCTCCCAGTTTCCCCCAGGCCTCCAACCAGACCTTACTGGACAAGTTCAAGCGACAGCATGACGGAAACGGCTACATCGAGTTCCCCGCCGTCATGGAGCCCGCCTTCATCATCAGACACTACGCCGGAAAAGTCAAGTACGGAGTCAAGGTGAGGCAGATGTGCAGGTGCAGCAGAGAACAAGACCAGCATTTACTGATGTTGATGGTGTAAATGCCCAAACACTTGGATGTGATGAAGATCCATCAAAGATTAAGTTGAGTTGAGAAGTGGAGTTGACATTCTTGAGTCAGTCTCTTAACTAGAAACATCTCTGATCACTGGAATTTCTTCATCTCAAAATATAAACAACAAAATTGTAAGTCTGTGAATCTGTACATCGAAGCATCTCTGAGGAAATAACAAAGTCCGACGTCTTCCTCGTGTTTGAAACCATACATCTGCTGGAGAAATGGACATTCTGGTCAAATGGTCTGTCTTTGGTTTCTCCAGGACTTCAGGGAGAAGAACACCGACCACATGCGTCCTGACATCGTTGTGCTGCTGAAGAGCAGCAGGAAGGCCTTCATCTGTGGCCTGATGGGCATCGACCCAGTGGCAACCTTCCGCTGGGCCGTCGTGCGGGCATACTTCAGAGCCCACGTGGCCTTCAGGGAGGCGGGACGGCGACACCACAACAAAACAGCTGGTGATTTGATCTTCATTTCATATGTTGAGATGTATCCGTTTTTACCCTTCACAGGAGAGAAGCTTTCACGAGACAGGTTGAGCCGGTGAAGCTTTCATCACCTCATGAAGGTGTAGTTCTTCCTCACAACACTTCAAAGCTGCTTTGTCATTGAGGAGCCCAAGTGGTGACGAGCTTCAGCCATTTTGTCCAGTTATTCATTGTCAGATTTTTGTTTTGAAAATCCTTCAACAGACCAGGCCAGTATAGTACCTTCTTCTTCTTCAGTCATGTGTTTGTAGTGTATCTCGCTGAAAAGTACACAAACATCTGTAGAACAGATGTGGTCCTTAGGGCAGCGGATGTTCTTCTAAAATCTCACAGAACTTCTCGACATTTCTGCTGCCATGAGAGTGATGAGAACACCGATACAGACCATCGCCGTTTCTGGTTGGTGACAACAGTCTGGATCAGCTTTCTCTCTAGCACACAGAGACAATTTCCTAATTAATTCACTTAAATGGTAGCATGTAAAACTAAAGAAGCAGAGGTCCTCATATAGATCCTTGTGGTACTCCACAGTTACAAATATGCATGTTTCCATGGTGATGGTCCATCCCAGATGCCTCCAGAACAAGTTGAAGGTCTGAAATGTAAAAATGGGTGTAAATGAACAAATGATACAAGTTTCATGAGAAAACAGAGTTTTGGATCTTGGATCCTGAAACGGAAGAATCGTGTCGTTATTGGAGATGTTGTGAAAGTGGTTTCTCCAGCTCTAACCCTGATACTGGACAGGTCATCTTTCACCTGATGGATCCTTAGAGAACTAGTGAAGATTGTTTTAAAGTGACAACTTTGGAACCACAGCCGTACATTCCACCGTCAGTCGATGCCATTTTACCAAGTCTACTTGAACAGTCGGTAGCTGGCTCGGTTTAGGACCTCGCTGCCCTCCTCTACTAGCTCACTTACAACAGGAAGTTACAAGGCAGTGCTCCATATGTTGTTTACGCCTGTTTTTGATGTCTTGCTGCACAACCAGTTGCCTTCTGGGAACAAAAAGATTAAAGCTGAGTTGTTCCTGGTTTTTGTTCTTTTGTCACATCCGACATCTTTGAAAACATCTGAAAAGAAGATTCTTTTCTTTTCATTTCATAGACTCGTCCTGTGTTAAATGGATGTGGGTTTTTTTATTCATTTTAAATCTCCTCTTGAAGTGGGTGGCGCTCAATCATCCCATGAACCAATCAGGATGAGCCGAGTTCAGTCCTGCCACTGCGGCTTCGTCCTCTCCAGTCTGATGAAAAAACATCTGATTAAAACCTTCTCAGAGATTCTTCTGATAGGGATACGAATAGTGCTGACGTAGGTCCTCACACCATCCTGTTTCATTGTAAAGTTGGACTCTGTTTTAGGAAACAACGCAGCTGTTCACGGTTCTGCTGTCAAAACGGCCGACAGCTTCAGCTTCCTGCACCACCCGGTTCACCAGCGGAGCCTGGAGATCCTGCAGAGATGTAAAGATGAGAAACACAGTAAGTAGACGACAAAGAATTAAACTTGAAGCTCATTGATCAGCAGTTTTCTTTTTTCATTTGTTTAAGCGTACTCAGCAGACATCCGTGTTCCGACACCCAGTTTCAGCAGTCAAGGATCGGTCCGGCAAAGCCTGGGCCCAACTCGTGTGCCCCTAACCCTGTAGGTGGTGAGCCCACAGCAGGGTGGACCCATGTAGCACAGTCGGCCTGAGCCCAGGTACATAAAGACATGGCCATCAGGTGCTCACTGACAAGCCCCTCCCCCATTTCTGGCTTCCAGGTGGGACTCCAGTGACCCGACAAGCTTTTGGTCATTGTTCAGTCTGGGTCATCCACCAGGACCAGACCAGAGGCAGTTTCCCCTGACAACGTAGGTCCTGGGATCATTGGGGCATCCAAACCCCTCCACTACGACAAAATGGTGTTTCAAGAAGGAGCAGCAGTGGTGAGAATCACTCATCCAGATCTGAGAACATGATCCTCAGTTGGAAAAGGGTGGAATGACCTGCCTGGTTTATGGAGAAGCCGGAGTATGTTGGGGATTGTTCATGAGAGAGTGAAGAATGAAGTAGGAGATCTACATGGATCAGCATCTGCAGGGATGTGGACTCTGTTCTGGTCTGTTGTGGTGAAGACAGCTGAGACTCTGTTTACTGGTGGATCTACGTTCCTCCCCTCACCCATGGAACTTTGGGTAGAGATCAAAGAACCAGGTGGAAGGTACAAGCGGCAGAGATGAGTTTCCACTGCAGGACGTTTGGACTCTCCCTTAGAGAGAGACGTGCAGTCATCCAGGAGAGACTTGGAGCAGATTGAGTGATCCTCCACATCCAGAAGAACCAGCTCAGGTGGTTCATCTTGTTAAGATGACTTCCTGGAGAGTGAAGAGACCAAAAGACTCCAAGGAAGCTTCCTCTTGTCTTATTTTCCCTTTTATGATGCTCCAGATTTTTTCACCTGGTGAAGGTCTGGACTGCAGACAGATACGAAGCCATGCTGTTGTGATGGATGCGGTTTGTGGTTTAGTGTTGTCTTGCTGAAATATTCAAGGTGAAGACCTTGTTTGGGTGGGAGGAGATGTTGCTCTAAAGCCTGCACGTACCTCTCAGCACTGATGTTCCAGCTGTCCATTCAGTCGACTCAGAGAAACAGAAGTTTGAACTACTTTACACCAGCTATTCGATTAGCTTTCCGGTCATGTGACTTTTGCAACAATTGTTCCATTTGTTTGATTTGAAACCAGAGTCTGACCACTTCAGCTCTCAGTGTTTCTTATTTGTTCGGACCTTCTGTTTCAAAGTTTCAAATCCAACGAAGCAAGAACTTCATTTTAGATTTTCTACTTTCAAACGTGACTTTTATCCTTGTGGAATAGATTGACCATCATTAAATGGCTGAATGTTTACTGGGGAACACTGTGGGAGTGGCCTGAGCTTCAGAGAGCAGGTGAATGTGTTTCCTCTGTCACCATCCAGGTATCACCAGGAAGAATCCACGCACACCTTTGTCAGACCTTCAGGGCACCAACACTCTGAAGGACAAGTCCAGCCGGTGAGTACAATTCAACAAGACAACATGATACAAAACAAGGCCATACAAGCCCATGAAATGTAAACTTCAGATTATTGTGATATTGTTTCTTTTATTTATTACCAAATTTTCTGACTTTTTTTGTTGGCCTTGGAAGCATTTCCACCTACTTTCAGTTATTAAACCCATTCACGCATAGAAGCGATCTTTTCCTGGACATGTTCTCTGTGGCTTTTCTTTTTTGTAACTTTTATCATTTTTAAAATACTCAACTTTTTGACACAACAGATAGACATAGAGATCTTCGGTGCTTCAGAATGAACATTTTCACTTTTGGACTTGATTCCAGCTCTAAACGGCTCAAGAGGGATCTTTCTGCATGACTGAGCTTCTTTAATTTCTTGTTCTGTTTTTGTCAAACCATCCTTTTAAGATTCATGAATTTTCTTTTCCTTTCTGACTTTGCTATAGTTTCACATCAAAGAGCACATAACTTACAGATATTCAACTCTTTATAAGTTCCACTTTGATGCTTTTATTTATTGATTCAACTAATGGTAATGATAATTCTTTTACATTTTTCTTTAACTTGTTATTTGTGTGGCTGTGGTTTCTCCGTCTCCTCTCTGTCTGCAGGGATGGATGCAGCGTTGGCCGAAATGCTCGCAGCTCCAGGTTGGGTCGCGCCACCTCATCGGGAAGCTCCGCCCTGGAAGAAGAGGGGATCTTCCTGAACTCGGCGAACAGCAAACTGCTGGAGAGAGCGCAAGGAATTTTACTGTGGGTCTCAGAAGGAGTTCAAAACACTCCTCAGAAAGTCTAAATGAGACATCCTTTTTTGCTTTGGCTCAGCTTTTTTGGTGCAGGATTCAATGAAGCTAGCATAAACTTAGCTTAGGCTAACTTAGCTCAGGTGACTGTAGAGGAACTAGCATGACTTAGAGGAACTAGCATGACTTAGAGGAACTAGCATGACTTAGAGGAACTAGTGTGCTAGGGTCATTTGAGAAAAAAAACTTCCACATTGCAGTAAAATTTCAATTTTAAACACAAAAACAAAATTCATGACTTTATTAGCTCACATTTTTGTGAGTGACAACTCAGAATCTCCAACTTGATGAATTTGCTGTCAAAAATCCCAAAAATCAATAATTTAAACTTTTAAACTTTGATGCTTAAAGGAAAAATTGTCATTTTTAAAAAGAAATTCTAAAGTTAAAACAAACATCTTTATGAAATCTCTGCAACATATTTTTGTAAAATTACCATAGCAGCTTCTTAGGGGGTGGAGTCAGGCGGTCAGTTTGACTCCACCCACCTTCCCACTGGGCTGTAGATTTTGAAACTGGTCTGACAGCTTGGTGATTCCCTCTTGAAAAGTTATGTAAATTACATAATGATGTGATGTAGGCGGAGCTACGGGTGGAGGGGGCGTGTTTTGGATTGTGATGTCACAGTTTAGTGTCGGTCCGAATGGATCAGAAGACCCTGATGAGGTGATGGGGTTGTTCATTTCAATTCAATTTTATTTATAAAGCGCCATTTCACAACAAACGTCGCCTCGAGGCGCTTCACACTGTCGGGTAAAGATAAAACAGTGTTACAAGGAAAATCCCAACA
>JAOWBL010004389.1:0-11184 GCA_028564865.1 Zenarchopterus dispar | reverse complement strand
CCAAACAAATGTCAAAATAAGGACAAAATGTGCAAAATAACGTGACAAATGGAGAGTAAAGAACCTACTTTGTCACAACGTTTCAGGACAGCGGTGCTGAGTCACAATGAAAAATCATTCATATTTTAAGGTTTCGAAGTTCAGCCCCTCAACTGTCGGGAGATTTTCATCATTTTCAGTAGCATTACAGCAGCTTACCTGCAGGCCAGGTGTTGGGTTTCAGCGGTCAGTTTCGGATGTTGTCACGTTGTATAAGAGGGAAATCTATTGTTTGACATATGACATAGTTGGATGGCTAAAAAGTAAACTTGCTGATTTTCAGGGCAAGGAGAGATTACTTCTTCTTGATTTGGGAGGTTCGGTGATCAGCATTGCGCTGCAGAACCAGATCTGGAATCTAATTATACACTCAGTCACATTAATGCTGCTGATGTCTTTTCAGAGGCGTTAAATGAGGTTGTGTTGAAGCGTTATGATTGAGTTAACTTCAGCAGTTCTGGTTAAAAGCAGAGTCACTTTCATTAGCAATGAAACCTCAGAGCAGGTTCTTATTATCACTTGAATTAAGTCAGCTTCTTTAGTTTCTGCTGATTGTGTAACATGTTCTTTTCAAACAAGAAAACTGACTCTTCACATGTTCGAAGCTGCTGCAGGTGCACATTGGATGTTTCTGCTGAATCATCTTTAAAGTTTGTTATTTTTCTTTGTAAAGTGATTAATAGATGAGTCTTTTCATCCTTGGAGATCGACGATGAGCGTCATGTTTGCGGCTCAGGATTAGGATCACATCCACGCGAAACACATCAGCGTTTATATAAGAGCTGCTTTACTGCCGTCTGTATACTTTGGCTGCAGAGTTTGTGCTGCTGCAGAGCACTTTACCATCCACATTATTTATAGGAACAAGACAGGAAGCAGCCATTTACTCCGAGGAACAGGATGTATATGAGAGTGAGGGCCGCGTGCCGTTATAAACCAGCCAGGATAGAATTATAGGCCATCCCAGCACAGAGCGTTAATGCTTTCACAGAAAGACAGGGGCATCCAGCAGAACGCTCAACGCTGATACGAGACAGAGTTGTATCAGAGGGGTGTCTCCTCCATCTCCTGTCTCAAGAATCCTGCTGCTGACTAACAACAACACAGAGCAGCACCATCAGAGCCCCATCAGGACCACATCAGAGCCCCATCAGGACCACATCAGAGCCCCATCAGGACCACATCAGAGCCCCACCAGGGCCTAACAGTCACACAACAGGTGGATTTAAAGTCTCTCTATGTAGCGATCACAAGAAAGTTCATGTGTCAGGCCCAGGCACAAGTGTAAGGGTTTACATAAGGCTTGTTAAACTGTGGCCATTGCAAAAATAGCAATACTTGCAGTCCCTCTACTGACCACTAGGGGTGAGCTACAAATGTGAGTTAATCTTCAGTGACCTTCATGTTTAAATGTCCAACTTTACAGCAGAAAAAAATTATTTACAGTCTGGTGCAGAAAATATAGTTAGATTTCACGTCTGTGGCAACTGTTAGATCTTTTTCAGGTCTGTGAAGACCTGGCAGTCCATAATTATTATTTTAAGAAGAATATGGCGTGTTGTGCTGTACTGTACTGAAAGATCATGGTGACCAACTCTTATCTAGAGTGGTGGGTCTGAAGGCCACTGTCAGTGGCCCCTTCGTCAACCCAGCAGCTCTGTGCTTTTAACATGATGACACTTTTTGTCCTATTTTCACTGGGCTAAAATGACTACAGTGTCGTCACCTCATTGCCGTTCTTCTGGTCATTCGGACTTCTTGGCGGTTTGTCGAATCCCAAGAATGCAAATTGAGAGACAGCCCTTATTTTGTATGTCTCTGTGTGAAGCTTAATGTTGATTCATTTCTATAAGTTTATCATCTAAAAATATCAGATCATCACACTATATGGGCTGAAGTTGTGATGTACCATAATGAGGAAGAAAAGGTGACGAGAGGAATTTTTAAAAAAGGATTTGGCCCACACCTCACTGGATCACTGACGTGTACATTCAAATGGGATTAAAATTTTTCATGACCTCTGTGTTTGCTGGAATAGGGTAATTTGTGGTGGAATTTTTACTTTACGAATCACAGACAGGGCGCATTCGGATGGGATTGTGCTGGGTTATGTAACAGGTCACACTTGAAAGATGACACAGAGTTGTTCCATGCAGGTTGTCCCAGAGCAGCACTCTGACATTTAAAACGTCTCAGGTCCTTACGTAATCCAGTGATCCTAACCACGGCTAACTGAGAATTCAGGAAGAAATACTCTGGAGGAATTTGGGGAAACAGAAGTGGACATTTTGCTCAGCAGTATTTCAGATTGGTAACTGAAGAACCCACTCCACCCCTGAAGCTCTCGAGTTAAAACATGACAGGTTGGGTTTTCTGAGGGTTCAGCCTGACTCCTTGTGTAAGACTGACTCTGCTTCAGGTCTCTAACTGTGGACTTACTTTCAGATAAATCTGCCTGAAATATTCCTACAGTATTATGAATGTAGCTTAGGTGGCAAACTGGAGAAATGAGGTGATGAGTCGTCATGTCCTCTGACCTATAGCAGAGGTATTTTTAAACTGTTGAGCTTTTTGTCCCAGCGGAACCTTTTCACAGTGACCTTTGTGGCTGCAGTTTGTGGGATGTTAATGTTTATTCATGCAGGTCCACTCAACATATATTTCTACACCAGCTTCACATTAATCAGGCTCAGTCTTCTTCTGCAAACACAGCTCTTAATGTTCATCTTTTTTAGTAACTAAATTCTCTTGTTTTACTAAATAAGTGATGGCTTAGTTTTATCACGCAGTAAGATATTTATGGTTCCATCTGTCATTTTGCTGCAACTTACGTTTCCTGAAGCAACAGAACCAGCTGAATGCTCCAACCAGGTCTGCGACCTCATCTGCTCACAGAACTTTCCACCAATATCCTCACCATGGGCACGATTTCCACGGTCTTTCCAAAATCCCATCCGTGTCCCCCGATCCACCGTCAAGTTCAGTTTTTAGGAGGCTGCTTGTAAAAGGAAGTAAAAATCGCAGGAGAAGGAATAAGCAGTACATGTGGCCATCTGTGTCACCTAACAACAAGAGCAGTTTGTTGGTTCATCAAGATTATCGGTTAAAAAAAAGCCGCTGTCTGTCAGGGAACTGTCAGGGAACTGTCAGGGAACACCGACAACAGCAGCAGTTGAGTTTGTTCTCTTGGATGAAAAGAAAGTCATAAAAAGTCTGTTGTTTGGTTCTGTAAAGAGTTAATGATAATTAGATTTTTTTTTGCCTACACTTATTGTTGATTGGCTAAGGTTAACAAAGTTAACATACATTTTTATTAGGTAACGCCTGACAGTCAACTAAGCATTCATGTTCAATCTGTGTAGCATGAAAATCAGTCCACCTTAAATTGCTGCATTTCACAAATACAATATAAAACAAGCAAACTCTCGCTATGGATGAATGTGAGAGGCAAATATTCGATCATAACTTCACTTCTTTCCTCTCAGATGAAGTGGAGCACTGAAACACTGAAGGTGAGTCTAAAGCGCCAGCAGTTCACCTCTGCAGGCACTGGATTTCTTGACAGTGAAAGGAAGACATCCACATAAGAGATAAACATAGTTTTAAAAATATAAAGTTGATTTAAATGTAAAATAAACCTGCACTAAACATGAGCATTGATGCCTTTGTATCTTCTTTAATGTCAGAGGACACAAAAAGGAGAAAAGAAAGCATAAAAGGGTAGTTCAAGCAAGGTTAGTTACGTAGAGACATAGGATTGGAGTGAAATAGGAGGGCAATAAAATGTTCTCAAATCTTACAACCTCTGATACCCAAGCCATTTGTTTCACTTTGGTTTTTGGTTTATCTGTTCTCTTTTAGTCAAAAAGAGCTTATGAAATGTCTCAACAGCAACCCTTCCAAGCTCAAAAATTATAGGCTATAAAGTATGAAAAAAAATAGTTAGAACTGAAGCTCAATATTTTAAATTTGATCACAGACAAAAAGTAAACTGTGAAACTTTTCTAATTTTAATTTTAAAACTATTCCTGTGTCATGTGATTTTTTTTTTTTTTTAAAGTCCTGTGATGGACTAGTGACATGTCCAAGTGAGACCCTGCTTTTAACCCAGAGGGCAGCGGACTCCCCATGACTTTGAATAGAAATAAGCAGGTGTAGATGATGGATGGATTCCAACTGCTGCACATCACGCAGTAGATCACAGCATTCGTCTTTCACGTCTTGTCTTCTGCATTAAATGGTTCCAGTCCTGTCTCTCAGAAAGGAGTTTCTTTGTCCAGCATTCCTCAACTGTCTCTTCACTTGTTTGCGGGGTATCTCAGGGTTCCATACCAGGCCTTAACTTTTACTATCTTCTTTGTGGAGATGTTTCCCGACACCTGAATTATACAGTTGGCATTATATAAACAGATGGACACATTGGTTGCTATCCTGATATTAAAGAAAGAAAACTTACAATTGTCAGAAATAACTTAAACCTGACAAAAGTTAGAATTAATAATTAGTACTAAACACAGAATGACTTTCAATCTTCAAAACTCATTTGCTCATTGGCAGTAAAACCTTGGTGGCTGGAACTGGAACGGGTTGGACCCTTCTTCAGTTCTTTCAGCTGTTGCTTCTCCTTTTACAGTATCTGAGCCTGAATGATCCACAGATTTTCCAAACTACTACTCCACGCCACTTGGTGGCATTAGTGCACCACCTTAACTGGTTGCCAACTGCCGATAAATAAAAGGAGCAGAAGATGGCAAAGAAGAGAAAAACAGACCGAAACAAGATGATCAGCGTTGAAGGAGCCGAGATACTTGCTAGGGTTCTGTTCGCTTTCTCTGCAGTCGATGTGATTGATGAGATGAATCATTTACCAAGTGAACCGGACAATGCCGTATCCTGCCCACACCCACTGACTGTTCCCCCAGGGCAGTTTTTTGGGGGCGAGTTTAAGTATGTAACTCACAGCAGTGATGTGTTTCAGCTCTGTAAAGGTTTCAAATACTCAAATTTAAAAATTTCAAATACCTTTTCATAGGTCCATTTAAGGAACTAGAGGTACCTGTCTTATGTGTCTTCTAATGTTTCTCGCCAATCAATCTCGTCATCGCTCTTAAAATCCCTCCTTTTACCCAGCTTCCACCTGTAGGCTCTGACTCTATGGAGGAGGGTAAAGTTAGGTTCATCACCCCAATATCTCTATGTATAATTGATTACATTAAAGACTAGATTTCAAAACTCAAGTATTTTACCATTAAGAAAGCTTTTGAAGTCTTCATCACAAGAGCTGACTTGCTGAAATGTAGCACAGAAGTCCAGAGGTTCAGGGTTATCATCACCAGCTAAACTTTTTCTACTCAGTGCTCTTTGTCTCACTGTGAAACTTTTAAATTAGATCAGACTAGTGGAGAAAATTAAATCTCCTCTCTGAATCCACCTGTGGATTTCCGGTGCCCTCCCATCATCCCTCCGTCTCCTCCACAGCCTCCAATAAAGCTCTGAGGATCAGGGATCGTTACCTTTATCAGAGATTCTACATTAAGCTGATTTACAAAGACTCAAAGCTCCAGGAGGAAATGTCAGGGCACAAATAAGAGTTAACGGTAAGAGAAGTCGAGGGTGATATTTAAGCTGTGCAGAATATTACAAAGAACTGTGGAAAAGTGAGATGTATGTAAAAGTAATACAAGATGACTTTTAGAAATAATACTGCTGAGGAAACTGTTTACTGTGATTACAAATGTATTTTTCAGGGTGTTACATTTCACATTGGTGGCTTTATGGTCACAGTTAAAAATGGAGGTATGGTAGTTTTAATGGAATAATTTACATCCAGACAAAAACTCCTCTTCACTGATCCATTCCCCTGTGGGCGAGGTAATTCAGCTAGCTTTTCAGGATCTTCCGAACTCTTTTCAGATACTTGGCTGTGGCCAATTTCCTTGCAACCTCATCATAGCTGTCATTTGCTTGCTGAATCCCCAGGTATTTATAGCTGCCCTGCGTAGCTGATATGTTACCCCCTGGTAGCTGAACCCCATCAGTAGTGACCATCTTGCCCCTCTTTGATACAGTTTGAAGACATTCATCCAGCCAGAATGATATTGCGATATCATTGCTATATATCCTCCTGAGGTGAATCAGTGAGTCAATGTCTTGCTCACTCTTGGCATACAGCTTAATATCATCCATGTAGAGGAGTTGGCTGACCATCGCTCTACTTCAGCACTGGTATCCATAGCCACTCTTTGTGATAACCTGGCTAAGAGGGTTCAGGCCTATGCAGAACAGCAGTGGGGACAGAGCATCTCCTTGGTATGTGGCACACTTGATGATAACTTGTGCAGTTGGCTTTGATTTGGCCTCCATAGAGGTCTTCAACAGTCTCATTGAGTTTTGATGAAGGCTCTCAGCGTCCTGTTGATGTTGTACACTTCCAATGATTCCAGTATCCACGAGTGAAGCATGGAGTTGAAGGCTTTCTTGTGTTTGACCCAGGCAGTGCACAGATTGCCACATCTTGCAGTCTTTGGCAACTGCCCTATGAACCGGTAGTTGGTGTTTGGCTCCTCTGGTTTCCCTGCCAATTCCCTTCTGAGCTGCACTCATGTGAGAAGTCATATGCCTACTTATCTACGCCACTGTGATGCCTGACAGGAAATTCCATGTTTTGCAGAGGCAGGTAATTGGCCAGTAGTTGGAATGGGAACTGTAGAGCCTTGGATTAACTATGCTGGTTCTGTCCTATCTGTGGCGCTAATGGAGTGCAGTCAGTTTCTTTAGCCGGATCATGTCTGGGCCTGGTGCTGTCCAGCTCTTCATACCTTAGACTTTTTCTCAGATATCTGCCACTGTGGTGGTAACTGGATCCTGTTCTGGGAGCTTATTGTGTTCAGCTCTTAGATCTACTAGCCACAGGGCATTGGTATTATCTCTTTCTTCCATATACCTTTCCAGTATTCATCAGTCTCAGCCTTGGGTGGATCGAGTCTCACGCTCTTACTCTGCCACTCAGTGTACACCAAGCTTCTAATGTGCATCTTCTCATACAGGTTCACACGGCTCTGAGTCTTAGTTTGGCCAAAGTCAGTTTCCAGCTTACCTGAGAAGCAAGATCATTACAAAGGCACCATGGAGGACACTGGACTCTGCCTTTTATCTTTTAGCCAACCATCACTAGCATTGGCAGGTAGCTGGATGGGGTCCTTCTAAATGAACCTTGAGTTTGCCATGCTGAGTGGCTCCCATCTGTGAGCATATACATTAACTGACTGGTCTCAGTGTTAGTGCCTGTAGATATTGTTAGTAGTTTTGTAACAAGCTCTTGTGTTCAGGTTATCTAGGTGTGTTAGTAGGGCTTGGTACTTGGAACAGTTAGCCACCTGGTGTTTTTTTTTTTTGTTAATCTGGACATTGGGTTTTCTTCCAATGAAATTTTAAACAAGCTTTTGAGTCTAGCAGAATTTGGGTTTCAGGACAAAGTTATAGATTTTGTTGTTAAAGTGTTTTTTTTTGAAGAAGAAGAAATCAAGGCATTTACAAAATCTTCTTGAAGTGCTTGAAGGAATAATAGAGAAGGTTATATTTTTCTGAGCTACTTTTGAGGAGGGTCAGGAGGTCCATGACCATTTCTCTAGCCAATGCGGAGTTCTTGAAGCAGCTGTTGTTTGAAAGAACTTCAAAGCCACATTAAAAAGCTTTTGCAATTTTTGAATCAGGAACAAGAATCCGCAGTAACCTTCACTGGCTTGGCTTCGATAGGAGACAGCGAGAGCTAGATGACACAATTGATCAAATATTCCTTCCTGACAAGGAAGCTGATATTTTAAGATGATGAAAGTGCTTTGTGTCGCTTTAAGTCTCCCTGGACGTGGAAGATCTTCTTAAGGGGGAAGTCCCTTCATCCTTTAGGAACCTCTGGTCAGTTTTTTAAAAGATTCTACAAGTCCACAAGAGTTCTGGGATGAGTGAGTGGAGCATGATCATCAGTTCTGTTTCCACGGTTACTAATGACCAACAAATATTTATCTGAATTTGTGTTTAATTCAAGTACTAGTAGGACTGGAGAAGACACCTTGCCGCCAATCAGAGAGCAACCTACTCTGGTGTACAGCTCACACACTAGTGCAAGTGTGTGTGTGTGTGTGTGTGTGTGTGTGTGTGTGTGTGTGTGTGTGTGTGTGTGTTTGGGGACATTCTGTGTGCGTCCTAGTTTTCCAGATGACTGGTCGCCCTGCCGGGACCATCTATCTGTCCACACCTCGTCCTCCTTCCTTCTTTCTTTCCTCATATCCCTCCCTCCATCCTCTTTTTCACTCTCCTCCACTTTGCATCGTTGGAGTTTCTCTTCCATCCGTTCATCTCACACCTCCTCTCGCCCTCTGTCTGCTCTTCTTCCGCCCATCACATCCTTTTCCTTCCACTTTAAAGTTACAGCCTTTAAAGAGCAGCTGAGGAACCTCAACACACAGCTGCTTTAACATCCGCTGCACTTATTTTTCAGAGAAAAGCTGAATGTCTTTTTCTTCAAACCAAAAAAAGCATTTTGCTCATTTTGACCTTTTTGAATGCTCGCGGAGACACACCTCTCACTTTTCAAAGCCACTCTGAACTTCAGATTGGAGACTTCTGCAGGAGGCAGCTTCAAAGGTCAGTTGTGTGGAACCAAATGATTAAAAATTAAAGATGTTCAGGACTACAGCAGCACTGATGTCTCTAATATAACAAACACAGGTTAAAAATAACAAGTCTGTCAGGAATTTCTCTGGAACTCCGAACCGCGCTTCCAATGTCCCTGGAAAAGCATGAATAACATTCATATGACAGAGGCTCCAGGGCATATCTATCATTTGTGTAACCTAGATCACCACCACCACCCCTTCTCCACCATGTCACCCACCAAAGCAGCTCTTCTTCTCTGCTTTATAGCTTCGTTGTCTCTGTTCTCCAGTCACAGGTACTTGGAAATGTGTGACGTCAGTATTCAACACTTTACATTTTTGGATATGCAAAGATGGATTATAATTGTGCAGCAGTGAAGCTCAGCCTGATTCTAAGCCTTTATGGCTTTAAATGTGGGACTGATATCGAAAATTCAGGTTCTGCATAATCAGAAAACAGCTGGTGTCTGATAACCTTCAGCTTTGCAGGCTGCTTTGTAATAGAGACATAATATGAGTGATCCAAATGAACACTTTGTACCTTCCCCTTTTCCTGTGTTGGGTCAGCATGGAGGACAGAGACTCTTGTTGTTTTGTCTGTCTCTTTGAAAACACAACTTCAACATAACTCAACCTCATTTCACTGAGTTAAATGATTGTTTAACCCTTATTTAAACTCAAGTAAAACTGAGGTCATTATTATAGCTCCAGATAGTAGATTCAGCCATAAAACAGAGGCTTGGGTCTGTTGGTGCATATGTAAAATTTAGTTAGCATACCCTTGGGGTTGTGTTATGGACTAGTGATCTGTCCAGGGTGTACCCCTGCCTCTCGCTTGAAATGGGCTGGGATAGGCTCCAGCAGACCCTCATGACCCTGTAAAAGGATTCAGTGGGTATAGAAAATGGATGGATGGATGGATGGACGGATGGATAGATGGATGTTTTAGCATTCAAAGCTCTCAATAGGAGGGCACCTAGTGTATCTCAGAAGTCCTGTGCCTGGGCTCCGACATCTTGTGGTGAGTCTCTGAGGCCCTCCAAGTGGATATTGTTTTTGGTGTGTCGTTATTTTAAAACATGGGGATCAGGATTTTTGAGTGGCGGCACAGAGGCCCTGAAAGTCTCTACCGTTCCCTCTGTTTTATTTTAGTCTCAAAGGACACTTTTAAAACAACCCCTGAAAATGTTTTTGTTCAAACAGGCTTTTAAGGGATGCTTATGCTGTTTTACACAGTTTTTTCATAGATTTTTTTTTTTTTTAGTCTATGCTGTTATGTTTTTATTGTAAAGCACTTCGTGACTGGTGTCTATGAAGGGTTCTCTCTCTCTCTCTATATATATATATATAAATATGTGTGTGTGTGTGTGTGTGTGTGTGTGTGTGTGTGTGTGTTACTTACACCGTTTGGAATGTGTTGAGTTTGTGGACACCGAAATAAACAAAAAAGGAACTCCTGCAACGTTGTTTCTGACCTCTCCTCTGCCTCCTACTGGTCAACCCTGAAAAGCAACCCAATCACCTTTACTATTTTCCTCCTGGTTTCTGGTGATAATGCCACTTTTCTTCTCTTGTCATCTTCTCTTCCTTCAGTTTCTTTTTGCTTACTTTATTCATTTTTTGAGATATTTCCTTCCTTCCATTCTGTTTTTGTAATTTCTGTTCTTCAACTTTCTCCTATTTTCACTGCCATCACATTTTCATCCTGAAAAAAACAATAAATATACATATGTGCATAGATATATTTTTTGCTGTGTTTTATGCCTTCTGCCACATTTTTTTGTACTGCCATTTCTTCTGTCCCTCCATTTTCCTTCTCTACACTCTTTTCTTTTCTCATTCACCCCCTCTTTCTCTCCTGACCCTAACTGCCACAGCTGCTCTGTCTGGCCGTGCAAGCCACAGAAAAGCAGATACAAATGAGTGAGAGTGAGGGCGGAAAGAACTTTTCCTCTCATCAATTATTTCCTCAAAGTGTCTGCGTGCACAACCTCTTCCTCCTCCTCTTCCTCTTTTCCCCTCCTTCTTGCCATCCCCTCTTCATGGTCTTCCTCCTCACGCCTTCCTCATGTGCAGCACTGAACACTTAAAACAAATAATGCTGTATTTAGGCACACACAGCTGGATTGTCTGTGGTGTGTGTGTGAGAGAGAGGTAAAAATAAAACAAAGAAGTGGATTATGAAAATTGAACAAATGATTTACGTCAGAGACTAAAGCTACCAAACAGAGATGAGTTCATATCAAAGAAAGAGGAAGAGGAGGAGGAGGGCGGAAAACAGGCGAGGCCAGAAGACAGAGAAAAAGAAAAAGGGACAGAAACGCAGAAACTCAGGGAGGAGATGCAGAAGTGCAGTGGAACGCTCCCCGAGGCCATCATAAACATACTCACACACACACAAACTCACACACACACACACACACACACACACACACACACACATACACCGTAGACTGTATAAGGACAACTAGACAAACCGTCTGATGTCATC
>JAOWBL010004388.1:0-11185 GCA_028564865.1 Zenarchopterus dispar | reverse complement strand
GGACATGTTGGAGAGACTATGTCTCTCGGCTGGCCTGGGAATGCCTCGGGATCCCCCCAGATGAGCTGGATGAAGTGACTGGGGAGAAGGAAGTCTGGGCCTCCCTGCTCAGGCTACTGCCCCCGTGACCCGACCACGGAAAGCGGAGGAAGATGGATGGATGGATGGATTTTCCTTCACAATCTGATTAATGTAAAAAGATACTTTTGTCTTTTAATATTTTTTCCCCAATATGCTGTCTTGCTTTAGACTCACGACTAAAAGGAGAGGGACAATATTGTCAGTTGTGAGCTCAGATGTAGTTCTAAAACTTGAGTAAAACAACAAAATATGAACATGTTTTGCATCTTTGTTTTTTTCATCTTAACTTTTTCCCCCTTCAGGAATGTCCCCACTAAGCCCAGGCCTGATCACACGTCACGAGTCGTCAGACAGCTTGGCGTCGGACCACAGTGGCCAGGATGATGAGGAGTGGCTCTCTCAGGTAAGACCTTTGCCTCATCTTTAACATTACACTGTCAGTCATACTTGACTATACTCGGCCTTCTGTGAGGTCACATCTACACCGCATTTGTGGTGGTCTCAGCTGTTGGCATTGCTTTACTTCTTATATATTCAAAATGAATAATCAAATTCTTCACAATTAGATTTTTGACATTTGCCTCACGTTAAGTGACAAAAGCCACCTAAACGTTATATCTAAATTGTATATTCCTAATAACTGTAATTTACCTGCTAATCACAGGTGCTAATGTGAATGTTTTAAAGAGGTCGTTTGTTGTTTCTGTGGTCAATTAAACGATTCGCAGTGAATGGTAGTTTCAGAAAAAAATACTGTCACGTGACAGGGAATTCCTTTGCTCTTATAGTTTAGGGTGGTTGGTGGTTTAATTTATGCCTGTAGATGCCCTCTCCTCCACAGTGGTAATTTGAGTGTGTGACATAAGCATCACTCTTTATCTCTTTTTTCTTGTTTGTAGAAACAGTAACAGAGCAACTCTATGGTAACCTTTTTGATGATCACAGTTTGTTTTTTTACTTATCATGTACTTCTTCTGCCTCTGTATTTTTTAAATTTAATTATTTTTGTCCTCTGTCTGGTTACAAATGTGTACCAAAATGTTCTCAGTATTACCTGAAAGCATAATAAATTTACTACATCCATCCTAGTCTTTTCACCTTGGTTAACTTTCATAGCACTGATCTCTGGTGTAGACAGGTAACCCACTACATTTTCACCATCAATAATTCCAGTGCATGCATAATTGATTGGTTAAAATGCAACCCACTTAGCTTGCAGAGGTTCTTGTTCATATTCACCATGATAGTTTGCCAGAAGCAAAACTATCCATTGCACTAACCTGTATTTCTGTAACGTGCTGTCAGAGTAGGTGTAGTGATGCATTTGTCAGTGTTATGAGATGTAAGTGTGCAACACTTTGCACCTTTGCAAGAAAATTAGTTGATTTAGAAGTACCTATTTGTTTTTTTCTTTTTTTTAATGAAATAAAGTTATTGAATGCCAGATTACTGTCCTGTGGATTTCAGTAGTCAGTGGACTTCATGAAATTATCAGTGAGCATTTCGTTGGTATTTAGGATTGATTGGCCATCCTCTAATTTGAAATGTGAGGTTTGTGACCCTCAGTGTCAAAGCTTCAGCTTGGTGCCGTGCATTGCCCTTTTCTGCCTTTCATTGTCAGTTGCTCTTAAGCGAGCTGTCAATCAACAACAAAACCTCCCATCTTGACAGAGTCCACCCCAGGTCCTTACCTATCTGTCAGTCCCAATGTGATGGAAAAGATGTGGTGAACACAAGGATTTAGCAGTTGGTGATTGTCAAACTTTTAAAGATTTCTAGATTAGAAAATAATTGGATAAATCCATTTGGGCCCATCATGTATTGTGTTTTTTATGGTCTGTCCCTCTTTACTTACATATATTATTGGATGTTCATTAAGTTTTAAAAGTGAAATAAATACTTCTATTATCGTGACATTGTCAGATAAATGCAAATACAGAGAGTAGCATGGGACCTCTTCATTCATTTTACATTTACAAGGGTCATTATCAGCAAGACAGATAAAAATGACTTTTGGTCTGAGATACACTTTCAAGCAGTCCGAGCAGTAAAATGCGTGATACAGGATTGTTGTGAATAGCTAAACGACTTTTGCCTTTAGTTTTGACAATAAGAAGCATATGGAGGCTGCTTTGCATTCTGTACACCTTGTCCACGTTGTTCTTACTTCCACCTTGATGTTTGATGTGGGTCTAGAGCAGCTATGAGGGCACGTAGGCAGAAATTTGTCACCGGCTCTTTCTGACTGATGACTGAAAGGAGAGGGACAAATGTTGCTCTGGATAACATCTGGACACTTTGCTGCACAGTGAGCACAGTGGCAGCTGTTTGGCTCTGAGATTGGGCGTGACATTGATGGTGTTAACTGGCAAAAAATGCCTACACACGCAAAGTGACAATCCTGCTCTCCTTCTGTGGCCTAATTTCTGCAGCTGTGAAAGTCCATGTATAACTAAGCATGTATATGTATCTTCATCTCTTTCTTGAAACCAAGAAAAGAAATGCAGGAAATGTGGTTTTGTTTGGCTCAGGGTTTTCATGATTATGCTGACCCTGATGATTGAGATCTGAGTGAACTCTCTGAACAATTGGTGGAAGGACTGATTCATTGATGAATTTGATAGCTATTATTGTTGACATGCTGTTATGTTAAATGATACCCTTAGAGCTTTTTTTTTTTTTAAATAGAAATACAAGAGTAAATTCAGGCTAAGATATTTCCTTTTCTATTTTAATTATAATGTTGCTTTTTCCATTTACTGTCTTTGTTCACATTTATTAAAAAAAACTAAACAGTATTATCATATTATTAGTGTGAATCTTTGAATATCTTTAAAATTAACCCTAAAAACACTAATAATATTATAACTGTAATAGTTTGTAGCAAACAGCACTGTACTGAAATCACTGATGTTGACATCACCATGTCAACAGTGTACTTTTAAACTTTAAAGAATATCAAATCCTGAAAGCTCCTTTGCGTTAAGCTCCTGATGACTCACTTCTGACCTTCTCAGGTGGAGATTGTGACTCACACTGGTCCCCACCGGCGTCTGTGGATGGGCCCCCAGTTTCAGTTTAAGACCATTCACCCATCAGGCCAGACCACAGTCATCTCCTCCTCATCCTCAGTCCTTCAGTCCCAGGGTCCCACTGATGTACAACAGCCCCTTTTGGACTTTGACACAGATGACCTGGATCTGCACAGTCTGCGGTACTATTGAACGCATTGTAGATGAAAGTAAAAATCATTGCGTGGAGCTGCATTAGGTTACATTTTCATGTAGGATTACAGTAATTTACTGCCATAGTGATGCCTCTAGAGTAGGCAGGATGACACCTAACCACTACCTAATCATTACTATCTTTATTCCATAGTGGAGTCCTTCGATTTGTGATAATGATTTTTAGTTGTCATATGGTTTCATGTTCTGACATTTTTAAGATATTCACCAGAAATTTGTCCTTCTGCTGCATTTTTGTAGTTAGATAAAAGGAAGAATAAACAGATCCATCCGTCCATTCATACAATGATGCATACATACATTCATGCATGGATGAATAAGCTACAGACATAGATGTATGTTCATATATTCATGCATACATATATACATGCATACTTGTGTACGTATTCATGCATACATTCATACCCATACCATAAATCTAAATGCAAATATACATTAAGCGAAAAGGTTTACCTAAGAAAACGCTGTTTTATTATTGTTGTCATTATTATTATTTTTATGCTAATATACAATTGACAAATGTGTGCAGAATCCAGCCTGTCCGTTCAGAGCCGGTTAGCATGCCTAGTTCATCTCGGTTGGTTGCTGATCAGAGAGGACAGTCCAACCTCATTGATGCCGCATCAGGTAGGAAATTTTATATTTTAAGTCTATATGAGTTTCTCTTTTTTTGCTCTGTGATGCATCTTCTATTCTGTCTTTTTCTTCACTATTTCATTGTGCTGTAGTTTCTTGTTTTTGAACTATTTGCACTAGATGTGTCTTCATTTATTCATGTCTCTCCTGTTGTGAGCCGTGGCTGTGAGAGTATTTTGTGATACTGTTAGTGTGGTCACCTTTAGTTCCCGTTCTTACACTCAGTTACATGCATTGGGCCAAGTAGGCATTTGAGTATATTCAGGTAATTGTCTACTCTCAGGCACAACCAACAGCCTGCCTGTTTTTCTCTGTTTTGTAGAGTACACAGTGGTTTAAAAAAAAAAAAAAAAAAAGGCAACTGACCAAGCACCTATTTCAGTAAAAATATATCCACAGAATACAACAAACTAAACTAGGCAGCACATGTCACTTGTTCTTTCTGACTTGGTCTACATACTGCTTCAGAAATATGTTATTAATGTAGTAGCGATTTACCCTGTATGTTTTCAGTCACAAACCAGCAACAGTGTTCACTCTGACAGCGGCAAGGACATGAGCTGTGGTCTAAAGCAGAGTCAAGTCTGACATTTCAGAGAGTGATACATTCTCTTCTGTTACTGGACTACAGTAACAGGGTATCACAGAGTTTGACTAACGTGAACTCAAGTGTTAGATATCATAACACCATGTCATGACTTTGCTGAAGTTCATGCTGCTAAGAGGATATTATGGAATGGGGTCTACTGCTTGGTTCAAAACTTTCTTTGAGCGTTGCAGGTTTTCTGTCAGTAAACATTCAATCCTACAAAATCTATCATTGTGACCTAAATCTTCAGTACAATATAACATGTAGATTACTGCCAACTTTACACACCTTCACTATAGCCTCTTTACCTTTTCCATAGCAACTGCTGTTGTTAAATGAATAATACCTTTAATGAAAAAAGATCATTCCTATGGTGTCATCTAATCCTTGAACAGCCCCTCTGAAGATGAATATGAACAGTCAAATCTTTCACTTCAGCCACTCCATTTCTTGTTATTTCCTACCATGCAGAATTGTGCATGCTCTATTGCTTTCCCATTATATTTCATCCTATTTTCATGTGTAGTGAGACTACATTTGTATGAAAGCCTATGAAGAGTAACAGCCACTTGACAGGATTGATGTGGTTCCAAGTGATTTTCACAGTGTGGCTCTTTTAATGTGGTCATATTATTTGGCTGATCCAGCCACACTCAGAAGGGCGGATTATCTTTTAAGAATAGCTCTTTTAGGCCTAAACTATTATTTTGTTAGCACAGAGGTTGAGGATGTGTGTATGTACTTGTGTTTCTACAATTATCTTTGTATTTACTGTCAGTGTTGGTGTGGGGATCATCACTTATTGTTGACATTGTATCCTTTTGCCTTGTGTTTGATAAAGGAGATAGAGAAGCAGCTGTGGCGTCTGTGGCATTATCTGCTGTGTCTTGTGACAGAGACTTCACTGTCTGATGCATAGCTGCTGCTGGCTGCTTCACTCGAGTGTCAAAAATATTGCTGGCTCGTGTCAGAAATAGGAGCGTCACAAATAGTTTTACACATCAGATAATGTCTTTTTTTGTCCTCCATGTTATCTTGTCTATTTTCAGAAGATATTTCCTGCCTTTTGGGGGTAGTCAAAAGGCCATTTTGTCTTGTGAGGTGTAAAGTTGTATCATAGGAGGTATGTTTCACCTGTTTCATTAAATAGTAGAGCAGCGTCATTGAGATAGGACCTCTCCTGTCTAATTTTGACCTCAGCTATTTTTTTTCCCCACCTCCATCTGTCTTCTTCCATCAGCCAAGAGTCATATCTGGGTTTTGTCTGTCTCCAGCCAGTGTCCTGTGTGTCTTCAATTTCTTCACTCTAGTTTAGAGCAAAGAGAGACAAGAGGACAGAAGCAAGCCAAAAGATGGAAGTGATGCTTATCAGTTTGTGCATGTGCAGAGGGAGGGTTCTGTGTTGTGTCCTGTCACTGCCGTGGCGCCACCTCTTATCATCAACACACATCACTATTGTCTCAGCCTGGAGAACATGCCTGTGTGTGGCACAACATAAATAATATGCATTTATAATGCAAACAGTTGATATATTCATTTTTACTCTTAACACTCAGATTAAGCATTTGGAAACTTTCTAATCATGTTCATATGAATGTAGTGCAAGCTGAATTCAAACATATATAATATTTCCAGGCAACGGGTTACCCTTTAGAAATAACCCACAGTATAGTTTAAAAGATAAAAGCAACAGCATTTATGGGTTTGTTTATTTGTTCAGATATATTCATTTGGTAGACACATTAAAAGCATATGGTCATGTAAAGTAAATGTTTGTTTTGATTACAGTAAAGCATATTTTCTACATTCCTGTAGGTTATAAAATTGAACATAATATTTAACTAAGATAAAAAAAACTGTTTTTGTTTCAGACATTGCTTTCAAATACTTAAACAATCTAACACTGAAAAGCCTGAGGGATGTTTGTCAGAAATTCCTCCTTGGACATCTGAGACTAATGATTTGTGACACTGTTTTACATCTTCTGGAAATAGTGTCAGTTTCTAGTGGATGAATGAGTTTTTAATTTATAATGAAACACAAGAAAAAAAAAAAACACTTCATAAGATTTGGATCATTTCCAGGTCCAGTCCCAGTTTCCAGATATCTACTGGGCAGTTCTCAGTTGTTGTAGAAGCACTACACACATTAACTAAACCAAAAACGAAAGACAGAGGATGCTGTTTCTGTTACTGTGTCATGCAGGTGTTGGTGTTTGTTAAAATGAACATGTTTTTGTTTTATATGGTACTGACATTGCTAAAAAGACATTTTTTATGTTCAAGAATACACTGGTACGTTTAGATAGTGTTACTCTGTGGATATTTGGGAGAGTAAGCGCCTCCGGCAGGCTCCTGTTTTCTAGTTATTTCTGGGACTGAAACTGTTTTTTTTTTTTTTTTTTTTCAGTCCTCAGGGCCAGTGAGGCCATAAAACTCCAGCTCTCCCTACAATGACTCACTTTACAGTCAGTCAGTCTCCCCAGTGTCTGCTCCCATCTTATCTCAGCCCATACTCTCTGCTTATCTCTGCCTTCCCCGAGGTGACGGGACGCCGTCTGCATGAGACACGCTCACTCAGTGTTGTACAGTACTTCCAGTTGTGACATCTTGACTCAGCATATCTGTATTTGTAGAGTGGACAGACAAGCACAACATCAATGCTGCTGTGTTACTTTCCACTAGCTGCAATACACTAGATCAGTATGGAGCTGTTATCAACACCCCTGTCTGCTTTCTAAGCCTTGCTGTGGGATGTGTGTTTATGAATCCTTGTGTGTGTGTAGAGGCAGCTAATCAAAGCTAGACTACACATTGACATTCTGTGGCCCAGCAGGTTGTATCAAGAATGAAAGAAAAGGAGACAGACCCAAAAGAGAGATAACACAGCAAGACCGAAATAAAGAGCATTTTATCTAACATGCTCTTGTGTATCTGCGTGTGCTGCCTAAAGCTTCCACCTTCCACACCACTGTAGTAGTGTTTTGACTCTGGAAAGAAAGCCTCCCTGCTCCACAACAGGACCCTCCACCCATCTGTAGCGTCAGCCATTTTGTTATTTTTTTGTTGTCCTCTTCGATGCGTGTATATGTCCCTTTCTTTGTCGCTACATCTCTTCATCACCATTTGTCTCCATCTGTGTGCGTGTGTGTGATTTATCAGTGATGATAAACTGCTGATAGTGTGTTAGCTGGCATCAGAGGAAAGCAGGCGGATGGGATGAAGCCAGCTTATCGCAGAAAGCTGAGGACTCCTCAGGTAGCGGTGGTTGTGTGTGTGTGTACCTGTGTGTGTGTGTGTGTCAGAGTTGAACTGATAAATCAGTCTTTTGAAGCAGTTTTTTTCAAAAGCTTTGACAAAAAAGTGTCAACTAAAGATGATATCATTTGAGTCTTGAAGCAATTATTTGTTCGTCTGTTACCTGTTTGTGAAAAGACGTGCATGTTCATATCCTTAAGGAATCAGTATCGATCATACACTTGAGTCCATTGTGTATGTCAGTCCATTAGGGACATCCTGTTAATCAGTGTAGGATCTGCAGCTATCAGCCATTAGCCATATATATACCACATTATCACAGCTCAGTTACCACCCCTGTGTGTGCGTGTGTGTTTGTGTGAATGTGTGTGCTCGAGTATCAATTTCACATTCAGAAAAAAAAAAAAAAAAAAATCAAATGTCTCACTAACCTGAGAACCAAATGCTCAATACTCCTTTTTTAAAAATCTAGATCCCATCCAGATCTTCAAGAAATCTGCAAAAGAAAAAGTTAATAGATGCTGTTTCATCACCTGTTGTGTTGTTGCATCTCTGCACAGACAGTTCTGAACTTGGTTGTGCCTTTTTTTCCCCCTAGGGGTGGTCTGAATATCATTTAATAAATCCTGAAATTTAGGTAAAATATTCAGAGTTTTACCAAATCTGAAAACCTGATGTCCACCTAACTAAAGAATTTCCAGATATTTAGGTCCAGTCCTAGTTTTTAGACATGCCTTGGACAGTACTGATATGTTCTGGAGATGTTCTAGTAGGGCTTGTAAGCGGGAAAAAGTTTGCTCTTGAGCTCTTGCAGAGATTTTCCAACCATGCCTCCAGCAAAATGTCCTGAAGACGATGGATGTGTGAAAGTAGCAGCTGCTATCGTCTTCCGGAGTATTTTCCCCGACTGAGCTAGTGTGCATGCTTCATGTTCTTTCTGCTGACTCGCATGTTTCCTCACTTGTTTTTTAACCTTGTGAATAAACATTAGTACATGTGGTAATGTTATCAATATCAAAATAGTCAACAAGAAATCTCATTCAGCATTTTCAACTTGCTTTTAAGGAAATACAACAATTTCCACACCATACTTTTTGAAACTTGGAACTACCTCTTGGGAACTCTAAACATATGCATCTCTGCATGCCCCCTAGTTTGTATTTTACACATGGAGGTGAGCATAAAAAGATTAACATGTTCCATTTTCAGTAAATTCTTGGTCTCTACCTAAGAAAAGGTAGAGACCAAGAATTGACAAAACATTCTCCTGAATATATTTGGTGTTAATGTGGGAAAAAAAGTTTAAGACTTCAATATCTGTAAATCAGTTACCAAGTGAATGCCAAGTTAGGAAATTTGTATCTCTGTAAATGAGCCACATACAACTTTCCTTAAAAGTTCATAAACATCAAATAGAGTAAAATGAAATAAAATTGTTAACAACACCAACAAGAGGAGTTCCTGTGCTAGAAGAAAGGGGGAAAAAAGTGAAAGATTACTAAGACCCTCACAAACAAATGGAGACAAATTTTACTGGAAAGCGCTGCATTGGTCCTCTAGGTGGCTGAATGTGTTTTCATCAATTAAACATTTGTAAAAGACTGCAACAATGTGATGTGATTGAAAGAGTGCTAGAATATTTAGAGTGTTTCCATCACACTGATGTTTGTTTTATTGATTAACTAACCTCAGCTACTACACAACAACAAGAAACTATTTCGGTCTTTCTGGAGCATCAGAAACTTTGTCCAAAAACAACAAGAACCAAAAGTGGAACTTCTTTCCTACAGCTTCAACAGTTGATGGCATTTTTTTCAGGAGAACCAGAGCGTTCTGGGTTTATGCCTTTCTTTTTTTTCTCACAGCCCTTAGCAAGTCATTTTACATTCTGTCATTATATCAGTAAACGCACACACAAATTCGAAGTAATGGAACCAAATTTTTGGATTGTAAAAATAAATAAATAAAAAAAATAAACCACATGTTATAGTTTTCGACACAGCTGACAGAAAAAACAACATATTTAGTCATGTCAGTGAAAAGTTCCCCACATTGGATCTGATTTGCTTTTAATGTTTCCATCTATCTTAACATCCATCAACTTCAGAATGATAGACGTATCTCACTGTAAATCCAGGCTCAACCAAAGATCCTCTGTCTCTGGGGTTTGAGCAGTTGTGTACATATGAAGTTGTTACGTGATTGCTCAGGCCTCTGAGACATTATTTGGTTGTCATCGGGTTTAGATACATATATTTCAATCTAATTTTCATTTACTTATTGTGAAATGACTAGAATCTAGCAACTTCCTTGAATTTTATAAAAACACTTTACTACTGATTATAAAACTTACAGAGGTCATATCTGTTATGACACTTGTGTAACTGGGTGTCAGTGGACTAAAATGGGTACATACAGTTTAATAATTTAGTCATACTCATATGTTTGTGTATATGCAAGCACAAATCTGTCGCCACTAACAAAGTCAACAATGCCCTGGTGACCCGCCAGCTCCAAACCAGCATAAAGAACACACACACACACACACACACACACACACACACACACACACACACACACACACCTACTTTTCTACCATCACCCCCTCCATCTCCTTCCACTTATACCAAAGCAGCTAAGTAAGAGTAGGCACCTGTGCAATGGTCCTCTCCTCTTTTACCTTTTTCTGATACAAACACATACTCCAGTAACCTATACCCAACAATTACCCCTCAGCTAAATAAAGGGCCTTTGTATTTTTGGGCTATAGCAGTCACTCTGACAACAGTGAGCACATAAGTCAGAAAGATGTCCTGCCATTCGATCCCTTCCTTTAAGACAAATACGCTCATTTCCCGGGAACCCCCTCAGCTTGCCCAGCAGATGCACAGATACGCATATACACTCTCCTGTTCTTCAGATTTGATTTTCATCAATAGACACCTTTGTCACCTTATTGCCTGTCTGACCCTCCACACATCCTGTCCATTGCCTCAGGGTGTGTTTAGTGACCCGTTGGCTAGTGACAGCATACAACAGTGGGTCACAACTGCCCCTTTTTGTTATTGTCATCACCCACAGTCAGACTGAGGGAAACACTGAGCTTTCATCAGGGACATAAAAGGGGAGAGAAATGATCATCAAGTAAAGACATTTTATGTCTTTACTTGATGAGTAAAGACATAAAATGTGAATGGCACCTGCTGGTCTTGAAATTTTACAATTCTGAGATCTAAATATTTCCAAGAGAGGTCATTTCTCTTGGAAATATTTAAGTATGTATGTATGTGTATGTGTGTGTCTATATATATATATATATATATATATATATATATATATATATATATATATGTGTGTGTATATATATATATATATAT
>JAOWBL010004386.1:0-11186 GCA_028564865.1 Zenarchopterus dispar | reverse complement strand
TCAGTGGCTATTAAACAAAAAATGAGGTAATGCTTTCTTCCCTAACCTTTATGAAGAAAACTGGTCAGTCCTAAGGGTTTCACATACATTTTCTTGCCACTGTAATTAATAAATATTTCTTTAGTGCAGTAAAACTAAACTTGCAGTAATTTAAGCTATTATTGGATAGAGTTTGGGTGCTCTCAGGAGATATGTATACTGTCTCTTTTCTTTAATCAGTCCCTGAGCCACATGTTCACAGTCATTCAGTTCTACTCCTCATTTCTACATATGGAGATTGAATAATATTGTCTTCTTGGACTCAAATAGGTTCATTAACAGCAGCAGCGTATTGATTAAAGAATCAGCATGTGGCTCGCAAGCAGCAGCTGGTGTTTGAGGTTTGGAAAGGTAAGTTGCTCTGAACAATTTGTGTGACAGAAACATTTTGATAAATGAGGTAATTAGAAAGTAATTTTCTTCTCAGAAGTTTCTTGTAGACCTGGATTCCTACAGTTTGCACACAAAGCTACTCGAAATATTCTCACAAAAAACTTTAAATTCATCTTAAATCTCAAAAAAATATTTTTGTTCTATATTTCCATCAGTTTATTTTACTACACAGGCTCTCCAACATTTATGATGATGCCAAGCATTCCTGAAGCCCATATGGTGATCCTGCTTTAGATGACACACTAAATGAATTTTGTCAACCTTGGGAATGCGACACTTTTCACCTCAGGTTCTCTGTAGGTGGTACAAAATCTGTTGGAACAACAAAACCTATATGATAATATGGTTGGTGCATTTCGAGTCAACAGCTGAAGCGAAGGCAGCAGGCTCAGGGGAACAGAAGATACAATTCAACAAACTTTAAAGGTTATAGAAAAGAATGCACATACATATGCCCAGATTACTGTATACAGAACACAACCTCATTTACTTACTTAAAACCATGATGGAATGGGAGTTCTGTGAAGAATATTTGATAAAAATATGCATGAATCGCAGTGCCACAAGATGAAAAAACGTGAAAAAGAAACTCTAAAGATCGGATACAATCATAAGTAGGAAGGAAAGGTGAGAAAACCGTGATTTGAGATATCTTCAGAGGAGATGGGAGGGAAAGCTGTGTTAATGTGTTTGTTCTGGATCGGTTTCTGCTTTTAATGTCCCAGCAGGTTTTCATCTGGCAGCTATTATGAGACGTGAATGAGAGCCGATAACTGATGGACAGTTTGAGTCGTTATTAACGTTTGTTAAGTCTGACACAGCTGGAGGTCTCCTGCCAACTTTCAGACCATCATTCTCACTCTCGCCCTTTTCCTGTTAACATTGCACAAAAGTACCGGCTGAACACATTTCGTCTCGACTCGCTTCCACAATCTACAGATTCCACAGTCTGACACAAATCTCTTGTGTTCATTCTATCAGGCACTTAGGACAGTTTTTTTTAAATGTTTCCAAGAAATGCCTCAAATGGTTTCTCTTTCATCAGTAATGAAATTATCCTTCCTGGATGTTTTTGTTGTTCAGCTCTTAACTCAAGGAAGGTCTTGTGAATGTTTTTAAGAAAACTGAATCTTTGTAAGGAAACACCAGCTGAGCTGGAAGTGGGAAGTGATGACACTTGAAATATACACTTGATTCAGGCAAAATTTAACCATGGCAAGCCTGTAAAATTGGGAGTTAACAGCAACTTCTGTCATGGAAAAGGTCATATTGTGGGATAGTCAGTGTGTTTTGTTTTTCTCCCTTGCTTTGATGATTTCCCCTTGAGGACCCCCTTCCTTATGGTGACCTCATCTAGTACCTTGTGCTCTTATTGACTATTGCTCAAATAGTGATTCCTCAGACAACTCCAGATATTTTGTGTATTAATATCTGTTGGCAATTGGAGAAGGCTCTGTGAAGTGTCAGAGCATCTTTGACAAGTTTTTGAGTTGTTCACACATGAGGACCTAGTACTGACTCTTGATCTTTTACTATGGATGTAGTCTAAATATGAGACCTATGAGCTAGACCTCAGAAGAACTAGCAGCAAATACATAGAAGGAAATATTGAACTATGTTACCAAATAAACTGGTCACATATGATGCTGTCCGCATCAACCAGACGGTTAATTACATTTCTGGGGAGGTGAATGTCAGACTATTGCAGAGGTTGTGGTGCAAGCCCTCCAGCCATAATCTACTTGGTCACTCAGGCCTATAAAAAGTCAGGTTGTAGAAATGGCAACATACTCTCTGAATTAATAAACTGAAGTCTGATTACTGGTGATGGATTTTCAGTGATACTATCATCATGTATTATACTTGTGGTTCTCAGAAGCACATTTTACCACTTAAAATTTTTCTTCGCAGAACCTGGTAAAAAGAAGCCACAACCCAGGAATTGTCCAATTTTTTTTGTCCCAGAAATTGCTACCAGTAACAGATGCTGTTTGGGTCGAACTTTTGCATTTTGACCACAAGCTTACAGCTTGGATTCTGCCAAGGTTCTGTAATTCTGACAACCCAACTCCTTGACAGTCCTTGGTAAGGTGTTGGAGAATCCAGATGCCACATGTAGCATTTCCTTCAATGCCGAAAAGACATCAGTGCAAAATGCATCATTATTTTGACAAGCAAGTTGTTTACTTTGTGACTCTATGTATTTTCCTAGTACCTAAAAGCAGGGCAATTGAGAGTAATGACAAAATGATAAAGAAATGGCCACCAAAAGCAATCCATTGGCTGCACTGATGGAAGATATATGTTAGAAGTATGTATGTGAGAGGAAAAGCAAAGCTGAGTGAGGCTTGCTAAGGATTTCTTACAAGAATTTCAGTATAAGGTGTATAGATTAGTCAATATTGTAGTAAAGTCTTACCCCTTAGTCATCAGAAGTCCCTAAACTAATTTCCACATACTGAGTACTTCTGTTTATGTGTCAAAAGGAGAATACATGTAACACACCGGTCTTGAATTTCTACAATTTTCGCTCCTCAAGCCTCTTAATCACTTCTCTTACTCTTTTTCTCCATCTAGCTGCTGACTCACACCTTCTCCTCGTTTCCGCCGCACCATCCCATCCATCAACCATCCAGCTCTTGCTTTCTTGCTGAATCATGTCCACATAATTTGTCTTGCGCTTTCCTCTCTGTGGGCGTCTCAAATTTCCTCATGCAGAACTGCTGACATGCTTTCGTTATTTTCCCTTCTTCTTCTTTTCCTCCCGTTCTCCTTCACTTATCTCAACATTCTTACCTAAAAAGTTTGGACAAGTATTGGAGATCTGGTCGTTTGGTGGAGTAAAACATATCCAGACGGAATCTCCTCCCAGGGCTCAACCCACAACCGCCAGACCCCAGACCAAGACCCAAAATTTAATATAGCACATGGTCCCGGAATTTAATCCAGAACCAAACTCAATCGACCAGAAAATGTAACATTTGAAAGGCCCAAAAAGCCATGAAACCAAAGCTCAGACACCTGCTTTGGCATCAGACCCTTAGAGAGGGAGTGGGAGATTTTGGTCATTCTTCAAGCACATGGTTTTGCGGAACACTCCAGCAATCGACCCACAAACCAGAACTCTGACTTTTTTAGATGAGTCCAGAACCAAAGAGAAAAACAAAACAAAGCACACACTGGACTGGAACTCATTTGAATGTTGTCTTCCATCATCTGTTCTTTTTCTTTTTTTTTTTTTTGAAGACTCCAGCAATAGGCGCAGACATGTGGTACATAACCAGAGCTGGTTTCAGTCTGTATTTTCCCATTTACTTATGGTACAGAAACAGAACTGCACAAATGGGCCAGAGGGAACTGCTCCATAGCATATGTTCCTCACCGCAGGAGAGGAAAAATAAACGTACGCCAAACCCTAAAAACCCAAACTAATATAGGAGCACTCCGAATACGAAATTGCCCATTCAGTATATCCCATGTTGAATGTCTGAATTTTCAAAAATGTGCCCTAATGTACAGTAAAACAGTTATTTTTGACAAAACAGCTTGCACAGACTGTGGGTAGTTAGAGAAACACTGACAGATGGAGAAATGTTCATGCATGTATGTGTGTGGATGAAAAGACCTGCTAGTGGCTGGTCTTTATTGCCATTAACAGATATCACACCTATTCTGTCAGTGTAGACACGATTAACTCAATTATTAAGTCAATAAGAGGAAGAATGGACAATGCCAAGAGAAAGAAAGAGGTGAAAATGGGGGAAAGAGACATAGAAATGAAAAAGTGACATAGAGACAGAGTGACAGAAATGACTGTGTAATTTATTGTATAATGTGGAAACAATTACCTCTTGGCAAGGAAGGTTTGGCACTGCAGAGCAGATCTGCTGTGTCCAGGATTGTTTCTACCTGCCCGTGTCTCCTTCAACTTTAGCCTCTGCTGTATGTGCTGGACTTGTACACACACTCTGGCACATGAACAACAGCAGGTAATTAGAACCAAGAGACTGAATAGACGAAAGAGAATTACAAAAAAGGAAGTAGAAGAGACCAGAGGTGGTTTAAGCCCCCGTCCCTGTACGTTTGAAGCTGCAGTTTTACACTAAATCTAGATGATTTGGTAGCTCTTGGCAAAGAGAAAAATAGACCATGTGCTCAGTGCTTCAACAATGTAAAGATGAACATCATCAATATGGCCAAGAGAAACACATAAACTTGCAGTAATTCACTTTTTGTCACATTAAGGTCAGAGAAAATAAGCCACTCCAAATTTGCTGGTACAGAACTGGAGTTGTTAGAACAATGCAAAGCAGATATGGCTATTGCTAACACATCCCAAAGGCACACTGAAGCATGAAAGATCTTTCAGATTTATATTTCTGAACACCTGTTCAAAATAAGATTTACCCACTTTCCAAGCTCCACAGAATCCTCTTGGAAATATCCAGCTTTGCTGTTGCAGTAAATATTCCTGGTTAATGTTCACCAGCTAGTTGCTAACATCCTTGACCTTTGCTGCTGGTCCTTTTGCATTTGAGGACTTTAGCAGAACTTCTATCAGTGAAAACAGGTGCCTACAAGGTTTGAGGATTTAAAACCATAATAATTTGATTGATGAAAGATAAAAAATATTTCACATTGAATGCTGTTTTAATGAATTCTTTGGGTATGACTTTTTGAATTCCATTATTATGACTTTGTATAAGATTTGTTTTCCTTGTATTGAGTAACGTTTTATATTGTCTTTGCTAAACTCTCTTTTTCATTGAAATTCTACTCACTGTAGTCATATAAACATGAGTGCTGTTGCTTCAGTGATGTTAGACAAGAAGACAGGCTGTAAGGAAGCTAATGGGCAAGGTTAGCTTAACTACTTACTCTTCAGAGTAAAGACAAAAGCAAGCTGTTATTTGACACTAAAATTGTGTCTGAACAACTTAAGTCAATTCTCTAAACTCTATGATTCTACTGACTACATAATATATGCATACTGTTAGGTGAGTGGTTCCTTTACTATTTGCATGTCAGTAATGCTCCATTCAAATGCTAGTTGGAAAGTGACAGTACCAAGTTTTTACCAATTACTGTCACAATCGTGTTTGAGAATGGATGCCTAAAGTAAGGTAGATTATTTCTGGCTCACCTTTGAACACAGGAAAAATATTGTTAGGTAGCTGAGATACTCAAATGGGCTGCAAACATGTTCTTTCACACAAAATTAACAGTGGGCAAACAGGGACTTCTTCTTCCCGCCGACTGTGTGCGCCACCATGTTGCTGTGAAGTCAATTCACTCAACTCAGTCTACATGGAAATTTTAGGGTTAAAATCCCGAGTTCAGTGACCATTATATTGCACCTCTCTGAGGGCGAGGTCTTTTAAATTTTTTTTTTTCATTTTCAAATTCAGTTGAACATACTACAACACCAAAGAGATGTGGGCAAATATAAGAATTGATTAGCATACTGTGTACCCAAAATGTATATATTTGCATTGCACATCACATGGTCAAAAACGTGTACAGCTTTTCAGAATACATTATTCCGTCATCAGCATATATTTTGCTAGTCACGATTGCTATGATCTGTACTGTTATAGTCTCTTAATTTAATTTCACATACATGCAGTAACAAGACAGTGGTGTTTAGGGTTCAAAAAGTGAAGAAAATACATTTTCAAAATGAAAACAGTGTGGTTTTGCCTGTGACTCACCGAACCATCCATCGTATGTGTGCTGGAGATGAAGCCAGTAAAAGAGAGAAAAATGTGTTCTGTGGCGTATCCGTACCACAAACAGATCCCATTAGTTATGTGTTCAGTTTAGCCAAAGGGTAAGACGGCTGCTTTACAATGGTCAAGAGCATGTGCATTACATTGTGTGTCTTTTTTACTATGTTGATGTTAGTGAGGTATAGGATCAGTTCTTAGGTCATCTTCTGTCGAGGAGGAAGTTTTATTGTTCCAATATGAAATTTTAAATACGTTTTAAACCCAGTATGTCTGCCTGCATTAAACTGTCAACTCCTATCAGGTGTAGCTGTTTACCATTCTACTTGTCCTTACAGATTTAATTTTCACCACATTTCTCCCATATATGTTTTATGTTTCTTTTCCTCTTGGAAAAAATCAGTACGCTATACTTGCTCTTATCATCAAATATAAACAAGTTTGTTATATTGGTCATACATTCTTTTTATGGCAACATAATTCAGCAGTTCTTGGCCATTGTGCAGATATGGTTACATGAAATTAATCACTTCACTTAAGACTCCGACTCCACCCTTCTCTCGCTGCCAGTACGCGCCCACGAGTGCAGCAGCGCACAACTGCACCATTGCCGCCACCATTTCCTCTCAGGAAATGAGTTAGGACTCTGATTGGCTCGATTCTCTGTCTGGCTCGTGATAACAGAAATCTGATTGGCACAGAGGTAGCGGGCCCCTGCCAGAGCACTCCACGGGGGTCCGAGCCGAGAACATAGATCCTGCAAACACACACACGCACATCAACACACACTTCAACGGATACTGCCTTTCCGGATTCTGATAAAGCCACAAGCTTCGGCGGCTCTAGGAAGCAAAGAAGTTTTTTATTGAATTCATTTCATGAGAGGTGCTTGGCTGCTCAACACGGACAAACATGCAGGGTAGAGTATAGTGAGACTTGTATGCAGAATGCTGACTCATTTTCCTCCACGGAGAATACAAACATCCAAAATGGAAGCTTTGGACTGAGAAGGAGGCACAAAATATCAGTGTGGTTAATGTCTTATTTGTAACTTTTCTGACCCAGTTTTTCTTGGGAGAGTAAAATATAGTTCACAATAATCCAAATCTTATCATGACAGTAAATCGTATTAGAGAAAAGAAGAAAAAAAGAGAAAAAATCCTGCCAAATATTGCAAAAAACCGCAGGGCTACATTTATCTTGCAAAGCTGTTATTTTTGTGTAAGCAGCAATACGTGGAGTTCCTCAAGTGAACACTAGGGGCTGTCCCCAAAAGCAATTCATTCTCCATTGTCAACTTTGTAAAAATGTCTAACTTTATAGCAAAAATAGAAGAAGAAGAGGAGGAGGAAGAAGAAAACCTTTATTTTTCCCGCAGTGGGGAAAAATTAAATAAATCCATAAACTGATCCATAATTAAGATTCTGGCATTTTGAGCGACAGCTGCATTGTACTCTGTAGTGTTATTTTAACTACTTACTGATTAGCATATTTGGTGAAATTATTGTGATAGTTGTGAGAGCAAAGAGTGTAATTTCTGTAATTTAAACATTGAAGGGTCCAGGAGTGACAGTAGCTCACATGAAGCCAGCTAGCACTGGCTAGCAGCCTTCAGTCACCAGCTCTACAGGTGCAACCAGCAGCTGCTTGGCCCAAAGTGTCTTTTTGGCCAAGTGCAACTTTTGCCAACTGTGGCACAGGCCTACATATTTTAGCCAGTAAATCACTCCCATTTGTGTGCATATATATTGGGACAAAGACGAAAATCACATTATAGATAGATAGATTAAACTTTATTGATCCCACAGAAGGGGAAATTCACTACCCATAGTGCCCAGTGTTAAATGCTTGCTATCACTTTTTGCTTCAGTTTTCTGTCTGGCAGCCATTTCTAGTTTAAGTCCTTTTTCGGAAGCTTTATTTCATAATGTACAAGTTTTAATGAGGTAATTTTGCTTCACTTACATTACTACTGTCTTGAGATTTATCAAGCATTTCATGTTCCAAGTTCTTAGCAGGATAATACAAATGATTTACAATTAAAAACCCATGAAAAAGTGAAGCAAAGGCCTGAGGTTGTCAGAGGCAGTGCAGTAGGTGTAACATCCAAACACTTTCTACCACCTCATGTTAAGTTAGAAAAAAAAAACTGATTCCAGCTGAAATTATGCAAACCGTGAACAAGCGTTCTCTGAAACAAGTCTGCATGAAATCTAAAGTCATAGACTTTAGACTTTTAGACTTTAGACTTTAGTCTGAAACCAAGAATATTGCTTCGTGTCCAAACTGAACTACAGGTATGTACGCTGACCGTAGCTTCCCTTTTGGATTCCATCTTTGCCGAGGGGCTCTTTTGCTGTGAAAAACTTCAGCACAGCACTTCTGAGAAATGTTTCTCTTACTAAAACTACAGACTGCTGACTCTCTCAGGTCGGAGGTGTAGCGTTACACTGGCTGTCAGACGAACTGCTCGGACCCACACAATAACGACATGACACAGTGTGGGGATGGATGGAGGAACAGTCGGAGGAGGGGAGCTGTCGGGATGTAAAAACACGCAGGACAGGAGGAGGGAAATGGAGAGGGAGAAGAGGGTGAAAAGGGGTCAGGAAAAATTAGGATGAGAGATAGAATGGGAAGATGTGATATTTTGAGATTTTCAATCACAGCAAAACACCAGCTTTTTTTTTCTTTGAGTAGGTACCAGGGAGTGAAAATCATGTTTTACATCTTTTTCTCCACCTCATATGGAGCTGATTTCAAGTAATCTTTCGGGCTTTATGAAATGACTGCCAGACACAGACTGTAGAACACCCTGGTACAAGTTGTGGTTGACAAGGCATGCACTGACAAACAGAGCGGCATCAGAACCCTGTATGTTGAGCCCGGCTCTCGATCTGCCCTCTGTCACCATCCTGCCATGCCGCTCTTGGTTGTTATTACTTTTCTGAATACTGATTGTCAATCAAGGGCCAATAACCTTAAGAGGCGAGCTGGAAGTGGGTTTGTGGAAATTTGAAGATTGACGTTGGCTTCGACCAGCATGCGGAACAACTACAGCAAAGTGCCCCAAAGACGGAGTGTGAAACTGTATTGAGATGGAGAAAAAAGCAGCCTGGAGAGCTAAAAGGCCCACGCTGATCATTTAAGGAAAAGAAAAAGTCAATGTTCCGAAAATAAACCACAGAAATTATTGCAACCCCTGGGAAACTTGTTAAAAGCTCATAAAACTAAAGTCTGCTATAATACATGAAGCTATAATGGGGATCCATTTCACAGATTATTTTTCTTTTTTTCTGCTGGGTAGTTTTTTTTTTTGTTGTTTTCTTTTCAACAAGATGGGACAAGTTAGCAAGGGAATGGCAGCCTCAAGTGTTACCATCCAGGAAGAAAATCTCATGTAGAATTGTACAGTACAACATCAGCTACAGGCTTGAGCTATATGAAGGAAACTTAACAGACCAAAACTTGGACGCAGGCACAAGTTCAGTTAAACACACAGAATCTGTCTCCAGTTCAACGAGCACAGGACTTCATCTTTTCACAATAAAGCTGTCTTTTTCATTTGTAATATTAATGCATATATTATGCAGGTGCACCAGATCAAAGCATATTATAAAATTTACTATGAATGCAGCCACATGTGCACCTGCTGTCTATCTTAAAAATTGATATTGGTGCACACATAATGATGCAAAAGCATGAACTGAGGTGAAAATCCTTTACATAACATTAGCATTCACTGTAACTGCAGGTTTTGAGATAAATTTTCTCTCAACAATGACTATACGATTTTTATGGCAGTAAAGGCCTACCCAAAATCTGAGAATTCATTCAGTTTGCACCTTGGGGCTCATCACCAAGAGTTTACGTTTCAACCAAACCAATAGCAGTTCCTCCACTAACCAATAGGGGCTCACACCAAAAGTGAGTCAATCTCTTTTGAAGTCCATGTTAAAAATGTACAGCTCCGCAGTAGAAATAAACATATTTACAGCCTGCTTCAAATGGTGGTTTTGGTCCAATGAGCTAGATTTCCATCCATGATAACTGTACTTTTGGTGATTAATTTTACTTTATGTTTTGTTCCAAATCAGCAAATTAATATCAAACATTCACATTACCTGCATCACATTTAGTGATCCACTGCTCAGTCACGTAGGCTGCTGGACTGAGGACTGACCTGGGCAAGTTCTTGTTTCAGCTTTGACAGAACTCCTTTTGGATGTGACATCTGAAATGAGCATGAATGATTTGACCTGAGCAAGTCTAAGGTCATATTAGCGAGGACCACAGGTTTGCATGAGCCAGGTCAACCAAGTTTAAATGGCAAACTTATAGTCAATGAACTAAGGTGGAGATGTTCCACCCAGCCTTCTTCCCTCCTAGTTCCACCCATTTGCCCACTTTTGGATCAACCAGGGTTGGGCACCGTCAGCTCCTGCCAAAATGGTGCAAAAGCTCCAAAAACAAACTTCTAAGAAAGTAAAAAAGCATTTTTTAAAAGTAAATTAGAGAACAATTATACACTGTGTTGCTAATTGTAAGAATTCTAATCAAGAGCATTTTTATACCCCACTGGCAAAGATATATTGCTTAAAACAAGACAATATTGACAAGATTTATGGAATATTATGTTTACTTCTAAAGGGATTGCTTTTGCAATGTAGATGAGAAACAAAAGAAGAGAATTCACAACTGTTCTTCAGAAAACCTGTAGGTGACATAAGAGTTAAGGGTTTGTCCAGCTGTTTTATATAGTTGTTGTTATCACTACTGCTTTTTCACAAGCATGGATAGAAAGTAGATTTACAAGGACAACAGTTATTTAACTGTTTAACAGATATTTATCTGCCACAGCAAGCAAAGTGACCATGTAAGTCCATGTTCTAATTCTGCAGCATCAGAGAAGTGTATATACATATATATATATATATATATATATATATACATATATATATATATATATATATATATATATATATATAGAGAGAGAGAGAGAGAGAGAGAGAGAGAGAGAGAGAGAGA
>JAOWBL010004385.1:0-11186 GCA_028564865.1 Zenarchopterus dispar | reverse complement strand
ACATTTATTAAGACAACCCTTGTCTGTTACATCTCTGCATCAAAAATGAAAACAATAAATCATAAAAAGTAAAGTTTTTGTGTAAAAAAGTAAATATGATTATAGTTGGCAAACTACAATATCATCTGAAGCTATAATGTAAAAAATCTCATAAGTGACCCCACATGGATCAGCTGATCTGTCCAAACTTCTATGAACAAATGTAGGACAAATTGACAAATTCCTGGTACAAAACCTTTTTCTGATAAAAATTAGAAAAATGGTGCACAAAAATATATGCCCGGGGTCATATATGACCCCACTTGGTCGCTTGAAGGTTAACAGAGTTATTCAGACCTTGATGATGATCTTTAGTTTGAATCACCTGTATTTCTGCAAGGATGCATCCAAAACGTGCAGGTCAGCGGGCCTGGAGGACTCGAGTTCGAGACCCCTGCGATTCAGGGAAGGAAAAAAAAAATCTTAAAAATATATGTATTTAACTGCTCTGGTATATAATCTTAAAATGATATAAAATGACTGAACTATATAAAACCTATAATAGTTAACATTTTGCACAGCAGATATTAACTCTACCACCTTTAATGGTTGATTTAACTACATTCTTTGATATTTTTCTTTCATCAGATATCTAAAGTTTATTTTCCACATGGTACCTGATTTTCTTTTATTTAATATAAACCTTTCATGCTGGACAGCTCAGGAGCATTTATTAGACCCGCTGCTTCCCTTTTATATGCTTCCCTGCATCAGTCGACCGGATCACCAGAACAAGTTCTGACCAAGTTAACGAGTCACTAGTTTGAGCCAGGTCAGTGGGTCTCAAGGAGCAGGATTGGGAAATACTGTCATGTAGGTCAAATGATAAACATTTATCACCAAACTTAAGAAAAAAATTACGACTGAAGCTTCACAAATTAGACTGTCGTTTATTTGATGTTAAAATTAAGTACAGAGTGTGACGGCGATGCAGATTAAACTATAGAGGGAAAAAAAAAAAAAAAAAAAAAAGACAAATCACCAAAGCCGTCATCTTCCCTGAATTTAAAGTTAAAGTGCCCCAATAAAACTGATACGGCCGGCCTGGTCTGATGTGGTAACAGCTGAAGTTGTCTATGAGATACAGACAAAACCAAAAAAAAACATAGCTTCATTATTTAATAACTGTTCCAACGCAGACTCGCGCATCATAAAGTACAGAGGCAACAAAAAGACAAAATAACTGAACATTTATTCCAAAAAGCTACTAAATAACCGTTTTTGTTCAAACCATTTAATTTTTGCAATATTTAGTAATTAACTTAATTTCATTTTTGAACCCAATAATAAGAAACTTATTTAACACTTCATTATCTGAATTCTTATACATCCAAATTTTCTAAGGAAATTAAAAAAAAAATCTGATGAGAAAAATTTTGTTTAAGCTCTTTAAATGTCAATTTTATATTTCCATACTATAGAGAACGGACTTCAAAGAAAAAAAATCATTAAAAAAAAAAATCAGACAACAAATCCTACAATTCATGTAAATGTCAACATTTGCCTTTCAGCCGCTTGTAAGATTAAAATCTTTAAGGCCCTTTTTTGCCTCCATAAAATGAACCCAGTGTTTAAAAGAACAACAAAACAGGGTTTAAAAAACCCCTTTAAATAAAACTCTAACATATATTTTTCCCTTCAGTGGGAAGAGGCCTCTAGTATAATTTTGCTCCAGGCAACACCACAAAAATACCTTTGGTTATGATGCAAAAGAGTAAAATAAATCTATAAAGATAGCCACTGCGCGTTTGACACAGAAATGGGAGTAGTTGCGGCGTCTGTCCGCTAGATGGCGCCGTCGTACAGCAGCCACGCAAGCACCATCAGCGTCACATCATTCAGTGTTTGCAGCACAAAAACGTCACAAAAATAGGACGCATCTCAAGTTCGTTCAGTCCAAATGATTGTCTTAACACACCTCACAATCTGCTATTTCAAAAAAGCCAAAAGAAAATCTGACTTTGCAACAAAGAAAGAAAAAAAAGGTCTTTGGTATTAAACTGATTAAATATAAATTGCATATAAAATCCAAGGACAGAGAAACACTTTCAACTTTTGTGCTCACTTTTCCATTTTCAGACGTCTTCAATAGCATTTTTTTTCTTTTCTATAATCTTATTTCTTCCCTCTGATATCCACTTTTATCCAGCAGAAAAACAAAATTGTTTTGACTTTAAAAAGGTCACGGCTACACAATATGAACCTTAAATAAAAGCACAAACAACCTGCACTTCAAACGGCAGGATGATGCAGTTGGTTTTACTCCTCCTGCTCTCTGCTGGCATCAGCACTTACGGAGCTCCTTTCTTTTCAGAAGAGGGTTATATAAGAGCGCCCATAAATATAAGAAGTGACAAGCAGTTAATCAAAGTGACTTGCGGTCGGAGGAAAATTGTCATTTTCCTCAAGGCCACGGTCACGCTGCTTGTAAAAAGAGGCTTCTCAAGTTGATAAAAACAAACAAAAACACAACCTCCCTACTTCTGCTTGAACTCCATCCTACAGCGAATGTTTCTCTTCTACTTCCTCTAAATCTCTCCGTCAACTTCCAGAAATCAGTCACATCTCGGCGCTCGTTCCCTCTCGCCACGTCTAAGAGGTGAGAGGTCGTGTCCACTCAGACGATGTCAGTCCACGCTTCCACCAGACTCCCCCACGGGTCTGCAAACGCTCACTTCAGTCCTTCAGAACTGGAGTTTCACACACCAAAACCAACAAAACTCACAAGCTTCGCGTTTATTTTAAATCCTTCTACTTAAACCTTTCGTTCTTCTCCGTCTGATCAACTGGCTCTTTTTCAGTTCCACATTTGGTTTCGCAACTAGAGTCTGAAGCTTTCTAAAATTAATGAGGCGTAAATTTTAGATGCATTTAAAAGTGTATATGATTACATATTTAAAGAGGCACAGAGGACGTTTTGCCATTTTTAGTTCAGCGAGTCTCGAGACGACGCTTCCTAAAAATTAATTTAAAACTAATATTTGTGCTGCTTTAAATGAAAAAAAAAATCTAGAAAAGATATAGCCATGTATTGGTTATTTTTAAAAAATTGTTACATAATTTTCTATATATTAATTGTACTTTTTAAAAAATATTCATGAATTTGAAAATTAAGATTTCTCTGATGTCAAATTAAATGATGCGTCTCAAAATTATATTAAAAACTAAATACTAAGTTGTTTATGAGATGAAAGTTTTAAATGTGGGAAGATTTGAGAAAAATCAAAATATTAATCATCTAGGAGACAAAAAACTAGAAATATTAAACTGATACATCGTTCTGGTTAAATAAAAATAAAGTGTTACGTCACATTTTTGTTTTTGAAAAAGGTGTTTTTACTGTAATCAAATCAGAACCGGCTGTTATTTCTAATATTTAGTTCTCAAAAGCCTAAAACTAAAGTAAAAATGTGAAAAACATTTTGATTTATTTAAAAAAAAAAAAAAAAGTTTTTGATAATCTGCAGCTTTTTTGACTTTTCCTTGATGCGAGTGTCATCCGGGTCGCGTCATCTAGCAGACGTCTGGACCAACTATTCTCCTCGTCTGTGTCAAAACTCTGATCGTTTCCGCCTCCGTAAAAGAGACTAAAATAAGACTTTGTTTTTAAAAAGAAAAAAAAAAGACACAAAATAAAGCTCCACCCATATAAATTAAGAAAAAAATATGTACAGACTTTCAAAAACAAAGGAATTAAATAAAAATAACGCAACATGTGGCCTTGAGCCTTTCACAAGCTTGAAGGATAAAAAGTGAGGGAGACGAAGAGGAAACGAGACGAACGGCATGCGTGATGGGACAGCAGGACAGAGTGACAGAAGAGAGGGATGGACGGAGAACAGCTGAGAGGATGAACGAGTATGGCACAGCTGAGTGAATCTTTGGTGTGGGTGGGGGCAGAAATGCCGTCCTTTCATTCACTTGTCCTTCCTGTGGAGTTCCTCTTTATTCCTCCATCTGTTCGAGTCATCCCGTCCTCCGGGCGTTGAATCGTCTCTTCTCATTCTGCATCCACATCCCTTCTTCCAATAAAAGTCTACGGCCACGCGACTCCTCCGAGGACATTTAAAGAAAAAAAAATAATGCAATCCTCCTCCAGTCCCTCTAGGGGGCAGTAGTCCTGTTTCATGACGGTTAAATCCTCTGAGAGGGCGGTCTGACCTCTCTCATCGCCTCCTGAAGTCTCTGCCGGTAGGCTTCGTAGCGCCGAACGACTGCATCCCTCTGTTCTTCTTCTTCTTTGTCGAGGATCCGCAGGAAGTTATGCAGCTCAGGGATGGAGAAAGCGTCCCACTGAGGGGGGAAAAAAAAAACGAGAGGAGGTTTCATTTACGAAGAAGATGTCAAGTATTTTGTTTGCTTTTCCTGTGTTATGGGTTGAATCTGTTCCCAAGCTTTTTTTTTTTTTCTTACAGGTGTTTGATGTAAATAAAGTAAAACAAATGAAAGTAAAAATGATCTGAAGAACGAGGAGGAATAATCTACGAGACGTAGAAACAAAAAGGATATGAGAGGAAGAGGAGGTTTAACTGGAAAGGTCAAGAGGTCGCCAGTGAGAGAACGTGGAAGTGGAAAGAGAAGGATGAAGAGCCAGAGGAAAGAGGAAGATCAATGAAAAGATGGAGAACGAAGAAAAAGGAACCATGAAAGAGAACCTAGGAAGAGGAAAGAGTGCAGAGGACAAAAGAAATGAAATAAAGAGAATTTAACTTAAAAAGAAGAGGATATTTCCAATAATGCATGAATAAAAGTGAAAGGCTTGCATTACCAACACTTCTCCGGTCTGCTGCTCTCTCAGAACGAAGCTGAGCGTGTCGAGGTCGGGGCCCGCCACCAGGCGAAGAAACAGCGGCTGCTCGCCGTCCGCCAGCTTACACACATACACTGCAACACACACACAACTCTGTTTTAACATGTCATCATGTATGTGTGTGTATGTGTACATGTAAACAGATCTGGCATGAAAACGTGGGCGTGACACATGAACAACCAGCAATTTAGCAAAAGAGACAAAGTTAGACTCTGTGGTGTATTTACATCTGAGCCCAGCTGGTTCTGAGCTTTTGAAGCCTAAAGACATTAATTTAAGGCTACTAGAAGTTAGAAATGTCAGATTTTACATCCTCACCTCTCAAACTCGGTGATTAAAAAGTTTAAAATGTTTTAAGTGAGGTATTTCAGACTCCCTTCTCAACTGCTTTTTTACAGATTTTGCTTTGGGGGGTGGAGTCAGCAACAATTAGCCCCGCCCCCTCGTCAGTAGGGGTGTGGCTATTTTGAGTGGCGTCAGTAATAGTTGGCCCCGCCCCCGTCAGCTGTGGGGGCGTGGTTATTTTGAATGTACATTTGAACTAGAAACTTGATTGGATCCAGAATATAACATTGTTTTGAGATAAAGATTTATTTATAAGAAAAAAAACTTAAAGGCTAAATAATATAAAAATGGATTAAAAATAAAGAAATGTTATATTCTCTGCCTTTTTCAGACCAAATCATGGTCTAGTTTCGTCCTGAAACTCGTCACAGCCAGACATTTTTGTGGTTTATTTTGCTCATGAAAAGCCGAACACGCTCCTTAACCGTCCGCTCACATCTGCTGTCAGACTCCTGTCTAGACGGCGTCTTTTATTAGCAGCCCGAGTTTCGACGATTGCCTCCAAGTAGTTAAGGAGAGCCGAACCAGGAGGGGACAAAAAAACACAATAAATGTTTGGTAAAAGCTTAAATATGAAGCGTGTCAAACTTTAAAAACCAGGCTGGAGTTTCTCATTTAAAGTTTACTTCATGCTGCAGGCTCAAACTGTGTCCTCCCTGTTTTTGAGCTGTTAAACCGACTGAAAGATAATATGATATAACCCTGCAGCAGCTGCTCATTCACACTACACTAAGTGTGTGTGTGTGTGTGTGTGTGGGTGGGTGGGTATCCCTGGCGAGCTGTTGTCGTGGGGAGAGCCCTGTGGCATCCACCACGAGGGCGAGGCCTCCACGCAAACACACAGAGGTCGTCACTGCTATGTTGGCGCCATCTGATAGCGAGCGCGGCGTGAAACGCCGTCTGCATGCCACACACACACACACACACACACACATAAACACAGACACACACACACACACACTCGGGGTCTTACCCTGCTCCTCCCTGCGGTAGCGTTTGTACAGCGCGTACTTTGCCGGGTTGTCGGCGACGGTGAACTTGTTCAGCAGGGCGACGATCACCTGAGCGAACAAAAACACACGAATCAGCAAAAACGAGGAGATTATTGATCCTCTGATCGTCAATTTCTTTATTGATAATGCTCAGTCTGAACACCTGAAAACTGTTTTCCCTCTTTTTTTCCCCATCAGTAGTGATGGGGTCCACTATTTTCAGGAACAATTTTTGTTAGTTTATTTACAGTTATAGTTTAAAAATCAAACTTGGCTTTTGTTTGAACTTTTTTTGACGCCACTTGTCAAATTTACACGATTGATTTTCTTAGATTTTCAAAGAAATCAAAAATCTGAAGTTTTTAAGAGGTTTTAATCAGGAGTAATTCAACTTTAGAGTACATCCAGCGTGAACAGGGAGCTAAAAAAACGACGATACTGGTGGGTTTATCCTCAGAACTGGAGTTACGTCCAGTAACTACCCCCCCCCCACCCCAGGAGACGAAGCCTGAAGAGATGGGACCAGAGGGTCCTGGAAGATGTGGTGGAGCCGAACATCTGATCACTGAGATAACTGTGAAGTTTGACTGGACTTCAGACTCAAGTCCACACGGCAGAGACGGTAAATGGACGCATCATTACCGCCGTCGTCTCACTGGATCAAACATGAGGAGTGTTTTCACCCATTAAACAACTGATTTAGTAAGATTACTTTTTTGATATTTTTTTTAACAGCAAGTCAATATTTAAAGCACTCACAGGACAATTGTTTTCTTTAATATCTTCATTTCTGATGAAATGTTTTCGTCTTCATGTGGTCCAGAACGTTTGATGAAAACTTCACCTTCACCCCTGATGTCATCGGGTCATAATTAAGTTTTCCAGCAGCCGGTGTGTGTGTGTGAGTGTGAGTGGGTGTGTGAGTGGGTTCACCACCTGTCTGACGGTGTTATTGGAGCTGATGTGGAGGGTGTTGACGACCCCTCGGGGCAGATAGAAGGCCTCCCCCGTCACGGCTCCTCTTTGACCCCCCTTCATGGTCACCGGTCTCCTCAGATCCATCTGGACTTTGATGAAACCCGTGTAGACGCCGGAGTGACCCTGCCGAGACAAAGTTACATCACAATCTGTGCCTTTTATAGTTCAATTTTACACGTTTAATGGCAAAACGGGGTTCATTTATGAGTAAAAAACCAAAATTAAACTAAAGAAAAATGCCCTGATTATAATTTTGAATTCCACGACTTTTCTTATAATCTGACTTCTTTAACCCTCCTGTTATGTTCAACAACGGTCAATGTGACCCGGTTCATGTTTAATTATCTAAAAGATGCCCGAAATTATGTTGCTTACACTAATTAAAGCAAGCAGAAGACGTTTCATACTGAAAATATAATTTTAACTACTTTTCCTAGATCTTCAAACTTTGAAACGGGTCAATTTGACCCGGAACATAACAGGAGGGTTAATTGATTAAAAAAAACAAAAACAAAAAAAAAACAAAACACAGACAGCCGAGGCTGAAACTGATCTAAGAACTCATGCAAAGCTGTTTCAAGTGTCACGTAGTTTCCTGTTTGTGTGGGTGTGGAAACGGATTTCTCTGCACCTGATATGTTCATCTACAGTCGCAGATATTAAATCCTGACACCAGCCGGGGAATCGGAGCGGGCCACGTACACCCCCCCACCCCACATCCCTTTGAGTATTTCTTGGAGACACGAATCACTTGAATTGACTTCAAAGTCTCTTTTCAGCGGCGTTTAATAGTTAACAGTAGGTGGGACATGATCTCACCACGCGAGACCAGTTCACCCAGTGCATCCTGCAGGACAGATGGTCCCAGACGGAGGAAGAACATTTTAATCTTATTACTCCACATGGGTCCACCAGGAGTGTGTGTGTGTGTGTGTGTGTGTGTGAGAGAGAGAGAGATAGTCGTCTCTAATCGTTTATTTGAGTCGTCACAGATGAAATGATGGAGACAAAGAAGAACAGAAGAGTTAAAAATAAAGACGATACAAACGACGAGCAAAGAGGAGCTTCACGTAGTTGTTCCATCAGATCTGATGTCGGAAAATGATTTCTTTATTAAATATTCATCTGAGCTGCAAGTGGGATAAAATAATAAATATTCTCCAGGAGTGTCTAAAAGGTGAGGATTTCCTACTTTTATTTATTTTCTACATCTTCTTTGAACTTTTTTTTTTTCCTTGAAAATACTTCAAAACTGAAATATTGCAGAAATATATAGACAATAGGGGATAAAAAATAAAAATAAAAACTTTAGTAGATGTAAATCCACCTACTTTCACCTGGTCGGTATTAAAGTAAGTGACCGTTAGTATTATATATTGTTTTCCCAGAACTTTCCAGGTTGTACCTTGAATTTCCCCAGAATCTGATTGAAGTGAAACCAAAAAAAATAAAAATAATAAAAAAAAATAATCACAAGATACTTTCATTTCCCTGCGCTGCCTTTTATCCCGTCGTCCGTCGAACACAATCTGAAACACACCTCTGGCGCTGCCAAGGAAAACACAGCGGGGGAGAACAATAGCAGGAATGACATCACATCGCTCTGATCCCAGCGCTCAGGAATGCTGGGAGCAGGAGGGAGGGGGGCGGAGCTTGAAACATCAGCACACCTCAGAGCTGAAGTCTGCCTCGTTGCTTTGATAAAAGAAGAATCTCGTCTCTTATTTGAGGGTTTGTTATTCTGGAGGATCTGGTTTGATTAATGATTTTTTTTGTGTACAAAACCCACCAGCGTCATTTTAAAGTGGTCTTTGGTCAGCGAGTTGTACTTCTCGATCCTCTGCTTGATCTCCTCCCTGCTGAGCTCCGTCCGCAACTCTCGGTCCTTCTCCACATCCTTCAAAGAAGAAACAGAAGTCACAAATCGAGAAAAAAACAAAACAGAAGTGGAGAACAGCAGCAGGACGAGTGGGTGGATGTGATGATCCATTATGTTTTAAACAAAACTGGAAAATCCTTTTTTTTTTTTTAAAGTTAAGTGAAGCAGCCAATTTGACAGAAAAAGACTGTTTCATAAGCTCTGAAGTATATAAGAGAAAAAACAAAACAAAACATGAAACCACACGCTGTTTTTATGAAATATAAAAGTAGCTGATAGCATCTAATTCAGATAAAAACAATAACATGGCCCAGAGGAAGCAGACCAACAGCCCACTGTGGACGTGAGCGCTATACAATAGTACAGTTTTCTGGTGTTTTTTTTTTTTTTTTAAAAAGCTTGTGGTCACGTGATCAGAACTTCTGAGATCACATTTGTGTACCAAGAATAAAACAAAGAAAGAAAGAGAGAGAAAAAAAAAAAATCACTTAAAATGTGTGAAGAGGCCTGACTGCTGGAGGGTCATCACATGATAAAAATATCTTTGTTTTTTTTTTTTTTTTAACATCAGTCTCATGAAAAGAAGCTGATTTTACTGCAGGAGGAACTCAGAAGTCCACGAGAATCCCATTTGAAACAATTAAAAAAAAAAAAAAAAGAAGCACAAAACAGTCTTTATTGTGAGTGGAGGACACGTGGACGTGACGAGGACGGATACCTGAGTTAAAAAGCTGGTGATGTGTGTGAAGCCAGGGTGAGCTGTGGGGTTGTGTGTAAAGGGTCAAAACAGAGGTCAACGAGTGGGAAATGTTTTAAACAAAGATGAAAACACACACAAGTGTGTGTGGGACGAAGACAAAACATCAGTAAACCCGCTTTAACGTAAATCAGAACCAGAGACTCGTATGAACACACAGCGTGTGAAGTGATGACCCGGACAAACCCGTATTTGTTGTTTTACAAAACTAAAAAAAAAACCCACAAAAGTATAATTCAGGTCATGTGACACGGCCGAGATGTTACACAACCAGTTGTAAAAGTGAGGTCCACTGACGCCAGAACCAATAAACGTTATCAAGCAATCCACATCACCACTGGGACGTGAAAAGTCCCCTGAACTCCCACACACAAACAGACACACACACACACACACACAAACACACTAATAACACACAATTCTGCTCCAGATTAAATCTGCTTGTGCAGATGACTGTTGTCTGACTTTCTAAGAATAAACAATAAACAATGCTGCAAAAAATATACACAAAATATATATATATATATATATATATATATATATATATATACACATACATACATATATATGTACACACACATATACACACACACATATACATATATATATACACACACACACACACACATATAAATATATTGTTTATATTGATCATATTGATCTTAGAAACCAAGCTGGACATCCAGATGTTCAATGAAGCAGTGAAATCCAACGTTTTCTACACCCAACAGGGTCGTCTGAAAATACAGTTTTGTTTATAATTACAGAGTTTCTTTCACTTCTGAATAAAAAATTCAGAGTTTTCTGCTGCTGTTGGTCCATCTTTCCCTTTGACTTGATAAACTTCTTCTTTTTCACTTGATGGCTCCTTAAACACATGTTAAAGTGGCTTATGTTGTTTTTCTTTTTAGAAACATTCGTGCAACCGCTGGAAACCTCAGCCTTGCAAAAAACTGCAACATCTTGTGGATCCTTTTAGAAAAGAAATGTCATGTTTATGAAACTGACGACATCACAGGAGTAAATACTCACTGATACTTTTATTTTCAGTGGTATCGGTGAGTCCGATACAGGAGATCATTCCCGTCCACAGCTATAACCATCTACACTGACTCTTCAAAGTAACTTTAAACAATTTAATTAAACAATTTAATTTCTCTTTAGGGATTAATAAAGACTTATTAAAATGAAAAAAAAAATCACAACGCAAACAACAGGACATCCGTGCAGCAACTCAAGCTCTCAACCTCCCCCCGTTTTCTGTGCTTACATGGGCATAGTGCTGCTCTCTTGTGCATCTATTAAAAACCACACACACACACACACACACACACACACACACACACACACACACACACACACACACTTAAGAGTCCAGGGAGGCTA
>JAOWBL010004384.1:0-11187 GCA_028564865.1 Zenarchopterus dispar | reverse complement strand
AAAGTGGGAGATTAGTCCATCGTTTTAAATCTTGTGTTGTTTTATTAAGTAGAGGGATATAGTTAAGATTGAAAAGTGATGTGTCTTCATGATGAGATGCATTACAGTAGGAGACAGATGTGATAGCAATAGACAAATAGACCTACAAAAGGGGGGACAAACAGAAAATGGTGTGTCAGTGAGCGTGTGTGTGCATGTGTGTGTGTGTTTGATTGTGGGAGGGATGTAAGTTTATACATATTTTGAATGCGTATTCATACATACACAAACATACATATGTGTACATACATTAAATCATAACCATATAAGCAACAACTTACATATGCATATACAGACATATATCCACACTTGACCATCAACATATATACATGGAGAAGGAGCAGTATGTACACCTGCAAATTAAGCACTTGTAATAATGGTGACAAAAGAGACAACAGAGCAATAACAACCCTAGGGCAAATAATAACATTAATCGTAACATCATTATTGATATCATACTTGGTAAAAGTACTACCAACAATAACAAGGGTCGTTATTGTCATCATCACCTGCCAACAACTCAACCCTCCACCCTGGAGGCCCCGAATCCCCCACAAGCGTGCAACCCCCGGCTGAGGACAGAGTTTAAATAACTGGGAGCAGACCCTTAGGTCACTCTGTCGGCAAGCATTAGCAAATAGAAAAGTATTATACTTTAGTATCAAAATTCTACAACTCTTTTGCACAAGAGTTGACATCTTTATAGAAGCTGCCAGCTTTAGTTGTATGTTATCTTATAATCCTCCTTTTCAGGTTCAACATATGTTAATTCTGTTTCATTAGTTTGAGGCATGTTTACATGTACGTACATGGGTTAACATATGGAGGAAGCACTTTCTAATGGAAGTATGGAAAATACCATCTGCTCTGAAAAGAAAAATAAAATAATAATAAAAAAACTAATCAAATGAATGCATAATGCAACCAGTTTTCACCTTCCTTCTTTATTTAAATCAGACTATTTCAGCTGATTCGTCAGTGCGATATTTTTACCAGCGTGTGCCAAGATGAGTCACATTTTGTGCTATTTTTCACACAAAACAACAATTGTTGCCTTCAAGTGTCAGTTGAGCTTGAATGTGCTCTTTTAAAGCTTGTCCTTTTGTGTATGAATTGACATGTCAATGCACATGTATCTTCAATGAAAGATAAATAGTGCATGGACATACTTTTAGGGCCACTAATTCTTTCACTTGAAGCAAAGCTCGTATCAGTTGTCTATATTTGTGACAGTGAATTCACTCACCTGAGTTCTCGTCAACCCTCTCCTCTACAGTGTGGTCCTTCTGATGAACCCACTCTCCATTACACTTAAAATAAATTTGTGTGGCAGGTGTGGCTTTGCAGTAGAGATTGACAGGCTTGTTCTTGACAATGTAGCCTTCCTCGGGTTCAAACAGGAAGTGGGGTAAAGGCTCTGGAGGGTCAGATGGGAAGGTCTCTGGAAGCTCACTCAGGCTCAGGAAATCATCATCATCTCTCACTGCAGAAACAAGAAATGAAAAGAAATGTTAAAACTCCAATTTACATTATACTTTTTTGTGGGTTTTTTCTTGCTTTGCTGTTATGTTATTCAATCTTTTTTTTTTAAATCAACCGGTTTGTCACTTGCCATTATTTTTCATAATTTTTGGCTTCACACCAAAAAATAACATTGTGCAAAGCTTTCATGTTATCTACATGACTATAAAACAACTTTATTTTTATTTGATCACTAATAATTGCAGTTTCTCAAGTGGGTGACCAGGACAGAAATTCGTTTACAACCACCCAGCAATAAAATGCATCTTCAGTCTGGTTTGCGGCACTTCACCTTTTGTAATGCCTACAGATTATGAATTGATGAAAAAAAATCTCTATGGGAAGAAAAACTTAATGATAGAAAGACAAAAAAGAGATACAAAGGTGTACAACAACAGCTGATTCCAAAGCTGTTAACAGAGAAAGAATGGATGACAGTCGCTGAACAGGGATTCATCCCAGTGGCTCTATGTGACTAATTTTCGAATCAAGCCTTCTGGCTAATATTGTTTCATAATGTGCAGTTCAGTGATAAATTAAAATACATTTAAAACAAAGTCAACAATCTGTCTGTATTTGGATATCCTGGTCAACAGATTTTGTTAGTTATCTTGCAGTTTAAACCATTCAGTGGTCTGATTTCCCTCATGGTTGGTGTCAGGAGAACTCTTATAACCCACAGTGAGCTTATTTTAATATAAGTGTAGAAGCACTTCATATGTTGGGGCTAAAACTAAGCCTCAACAGTTCTTGCTGTGATGTACAACTGAACCTCTGAGCTTCCATATTTTATTCCCACCACATCCCGATAATACTAGATTTTCTATAAATTGATCTTCCTTTATCTCTTGTCAACACAGAGAATATCTTGTTTTAATAAACTTTAAAGGAATTGCCAACAGACAAAACCATCTCAAGACACAGTTTACTCTAGTGAGAGAAAATAATCTGTACAATGGGACTCTTCTGCAAAAATGTTAGTTACATTTTGGACCTGTTTGCAGTTGGATATACTTTGCATTGGTCATCCAGACTTAATCACCAATAAAGAGAAGATGCGATTAGCACTGACATAACACAACTGCTTAAAACAAATGTGTCTTATGTAAACAACTGTCTATATTTTGTAAATAAGAAAATGTGAAGTACTACAGCTGAAGCTAAACTGAATTCATAAAAAACATATTTTAATATATATGCAATATTATGAAGATTTTATTAAATTCAAGATATCAATATTTCTATTACAATCCAAAAATGCATAACTGGTATCATACAGACGTTGCTGTCGGCACAGCTGTCTCTAAAACTGAGTCAGAGGTGGCTGATGTCAACTAAGTACCCATTGCTCAAATGTTAGCAGCACACAAAGGGTCTCTAAGACCAAAGTTCATTACTTTTGGTACCCGATAGCAGAAAATATGTTTGTAGTCATAAGCAGACTGCATTTTGCATGCTCCATTACCCCTCAGTTGGCAGAAAGCATCTGCGTCCCTGTGTACACGTATGGCTGAGAAGGCTTCATAATTAAAATGATCATAACTTCCAGAATTTTTAATTGATTTTCAAGCTGTCTGGTTTTTTTCTTGAAAATGATAGACTCATTATCACTAGAAAAATAAGTGGATCCTCTTTCAGCTCTATGGTTTTATGTATTAGGACATCATTTAAAAAAACAACAACAACTAGTGTTTAGATGAAAAATTTCTTTTTAGTTCCTTCCTCAGCAAATGGGCTTGAGGTTTAGACCTGGGATCATTGTCCTGTTCTTTGACCTAATTTTAGACAAACTTCTGGACAAACAGTATTTCACTCAAGAGTGTTTTTATGTAGAGAGAAGTTTATGGTTGATTCAGTGACTTCAAAGTGCCAGGTCCTGTGGCTGCAAAACAAAAGCACATCACCATCCATCACAATTGATATGAGGTCTTTGCACTAACATACTAGATTTGGTTTTCTTGGTGCTGTGTATTATAGCTGAACATCTCCTCTTTGGTTTCATCTCTCAAAAACATTGTTCCACAAGTCTTTGAGTTCACGTACATGGACTTTTGCAAACCTAAGCAATGCTGCCATGTTCATTTTGAAGAACTAACATTTTTTGGACAGTACCACAAATCAGGCTAGCTCCTCCATCCACCCCTGCTTCTTCCCAGTCACAGGCTCAGCTGGAGCTGTCTTTAGTGAAAAATCAGGGGAACACACTTGACATGTCACCAGTCCATTACAGAGCCACAAAAAGACACATATCCACACACGCTCACACTCACCCCGAAGGTTAATTTAGAATCACCAGTTAATCTAATGTGGGAGTTTTGGGATAATGGAAGGAAACCAGAGTAACCAGAGAAAAAAGCATGCAAATGCCACACAAAACTCCATCCAAGATTCAAACCAGGAACCTTCAGGCTGTTCGGCAGCAGCACTAACCACCAAGGCGCTATGCTGCCAAGAATATTGTTTATCGTTATTTTCTTTTTCAGCTTTACTGTCCTAAACTATTAATATCTAACTTAGAGATGCCTTTAGAGTTTGAGATCTAGCTCTTGACCTTGGAGTAGGTTTGCTGGGACATCTACTCTCGAGAAAAGTGGCAACCTCCTTCACTGTTTTCTACTTGTGAATAATGTTTCTCACTTTAGAATGAAGAATTACTTTTATTCATCTATTTATTTATTCATTCATTCTTTATCTTTACTTGTAACCTTTTAGAAGCAGTAAATGGCTAAATCTGAGGAAACGTCTCCCCTCCTCAAACCTGCTCCACTGTATTTCCATTCTGTCCAAATATTCCCCCAATACACATACATACTTTCTTTGTCTACTAAAGACTCACAACTCACATAATTACAACATATTAAACATATTAAAAGCTCAAGCACACCCAACATGTCATGTGGTTTTTCTTTTTACTTGTAATTTACCTCCACTCCATCATCATGCTGTTTCATTAATACTGTCTAGACGTTCTTGTAAATGTGTGTATCTGGGATTGCCTCATCTAGAAGGCTGTGACTCATGGGAAAATTTGAACACAGACCATTTTTGATACAGTGTCACGTTTTGTTTTGTTTCTTTGTTATTTTTTTTAAAAATTCTAGGTCTAATATCTCATGAATGTAGCCGCACATGACCACTCTTTCAAAGAGAAACACTACACACAGTAAAGAAATGCACATTTGTGCCTTTGCACACTTATGCACACTTGCATAATCTTTCACTCTTCTTCCTTTTCGTCTTTTCGTCCTTCTTCCTTGTCGTCTGTTGTGGTTCTTATCGTGAGAATAGAAGTGTGCTGTGGGCTATGAGCTAAAAGGAGCTTAGGTAAAACAACAAGACACAAATAAGGGAAAATTAGTAGGAAGCATCTCCACTTTGATGTCACAAAGCTGACATTTTCTCCCTTAGTTCTGTAATTAGTTCTCTGAGTATGAAAATTGGTAGACATTTTCCCTGTTTAATTTCATTATCCACGGGAAATTTTCTCTCACTCTTGGTTATCTATCCAGTGCTATGTTCAGCCATTTCTCTTGCTGCCTCTACTGTCACCATTACCAGTTGCTGTTACTTTATATTTCTCCATCCCTCTGCTTTTACACATTTCCTACTTTTCACTTTACCCAATGCTCATTTTCATCCTCATCTGTCATTCAGAGAGCTGAGGGGATCATTGCTCTTGAGTGACAGCTATAAATTATTGATTGGCACAAGAAACATGATAGCCAAAGAAAAGGGTTGGTGGATTGGAGAAAAAGGGGACGGTCACATATGTGCTTTTCCATGAATAAAAACTTTGTTTGAGAAGTGTGTATTTCCTTTCTCGTCTACAGGAACATTGCTTCTTCACACTTTGGTTCTCCCCATATTTTTTCTTCCCACTGTAAACCTTCTTCGCACCCCCTTTATTTTTTTATTAACCTAATTTTTTACCCCATACCACTCTCTCCTGATCCCCTGACAGAGTGACTTACTGATCTGAAGTGCCTAGCTCATAAATGTTTTACCTGAATGCTGTCATCAGTAATGGAAGGCTGTAACAAAGCAATGTCCAGTTTCAATTTACGGTGAGTTGTAAATATTTACCCAGAGAAAGAACATGTTTATTTCTTGTCTTAAGGTTGTGGAGTGGCCAACATAAGAATACAAACAGATCCGAACACAGAAGGTCTTGTGTGGACAGAGAAACCAATGCATTGATGACAAGAGTGTAAACTGAGAGAGGAAAACATTTAAATGCCAATCTTGTAGTTCCACAAGACAAGAAATCCCTAACTGACATTAAAAAAATGTTACAATACTTCAAAAATCAAAAGCTTGTCAAACTATTTCCATCTATGTATTTTCGGTCAGTCAATTGTGTTGCATAATTGCACTGAAGAGTTTAAATGCATTATTAACCTCTTGATTTCCAGGCCTATTTTTCCTGCCTGACATTTGAAATGATTTACTCAAAATAAATGGAATACATCTTCACAAGTATATTATTGTATGTATAATATTGGTCTCAGGATCTCAGGATCCCATCTAGATTTGAACCTAATCAATCTCAACTTTTTAGAGATAAATAGAGCTGTAAGGGTGTTGAGCATTACTTACCCTGACACCCCACACACCCCCTCCAATTGATAAAGCCAGAGTCTACAGGTATAATCTTGGAAGATTTTAAGAGCAGGAGTAAGCTTGGCAGGCTGTGCTCCTTGAATAGACGTGAACAAGAAGGAGTAATTGGAGAGGGGTGAAAAGAGGCATAAAATGCTCCTCAAAATGAGATGGAAAAAAAAATGCTGTTCCCAAGTAGGTTTTTTTTATGAGCATTTTGAACCCAGAATCGAATTCACCACAGATGGAATAAAAGGAAATGGCCAAATTTGAAATAAAAATTGAGGGAAGAAAAAAATCCCACAATTTATTTTTTTGGGATATTACTTTGCCTGGTAGATTTAAGTTCTGATGCTTGCAAATATAAAATAACACAGTCTATTAAAATCAAAGGCTCAAATAACCAGGAATTATTTAAACCCATAGGTTTGATGCAATTTGTTAGTTTTCTTTACAAACCAATAATAACTGTTTTTATTTTATTGACTTTGTATTAATTGGACTACTTTGCACTGTTGAATTGTCTTGTTGAACTGCCTTTAGATGAGCTTTCTCTTGATTTAGGGCAATATAGATAACTCTGCATTAAACTGAATTAAACTATTAGCACTTTTTGTATGTGAAGAAGACATATGATGAATACTTCTTTTGTATGAAGCCACAGATTATGCAAGTTGCTCTTTCTTTGAAGCTATATTTTCCTTTACTAATGACAATGTTTTCTACATGTAAGCTGCCTTTTTTACAGGGTTGAAAGTTTTGTAGTTTCTTTTTAGTAAAATCTAGTGTGCGTCAGAGCTGACTCAGGACTAACATGAGAAAATAACATTCTCTTCACAACAAAATTAGAGTACATATGTGCATTTCTTAACTGTAAGAATGTACACTAATAAAAAAAAACAATATTTTCCTGTTGCCAGAAGCACTGTGTTAACCCTCTATGCAGTGGTCCAAGGACAAGCCTTTAGGGGAATTCAATGTCTATGGTGGAATGCAATTTCTGCTGAGAATAACAATTACAAGATAGTTACTTTTTCACATCGAGAATAACAGCAACCATGTAAAATGTTTTGGTTGGGTGGAGCACACTGCAGAAACATGTTTTCCTTGGTTTCAAGTTTCATGTTGATCACTGCCAGAAAAATATTTGTGGTTCCTGCAAAGCCATTTGACCTATGACTGGATGCAGACTGTAGACTTTGCTTCATGGTAAAGCCAAATGCCAAAATTAGTTTTTTGTCAGTTGGGAAAGAGGCTTGTGTGATACTTAAATGAACTGTGTTGTATCTTTTCATTATAGGATTCTTAAAAAAACAACAACAACAAAAAAAAAAGTGTGACATTGCCCTGTAAAGCAGCTGAAGAGTTCAAAAGTATGTGACTTTAGATTGTCCACAATTTAAAGCACAGCAAGCTGAGCCATATTAGGTCAAATGCACTATGCTTAGAAGTTTGTGTATAGGTCTTTTGTTCTTGGCATTGTGAGGGGTCTGTGATGTGTATCAGTGCAGTAGCCGTGGAAATCATGAGGTCATACTTCATAGAGACTTATCAGATTGTTTGAGTTTGCAGCAGCTGCAAAAACACATTTGTACAGAGAAACAGACACTTTCTCTCGCACACATACCGTAAACGGTCAGAAAAGAACCTTTTTAACACTAGTCATCTACAGGGCAAAAAAGAAAAAAAAGAATTAGAAAAAAACATATGGCACAATCCCTATGCATTTCTAATACTTTGCATCCAAATTACAGAGAGGCTTGGATGCACATACCCTAGACAAAACTAAATCCCACAAACCCACACAAACATCCAAAAGCATTTGATTACTCAAGCAAAAAGGAAAACTCACAATCTTGCTTTTCTTCTTTCTATCTCTCACACTAGCTTTCTACCTCACAAACACTCACATATTGTGTCACTAAACAGGAAAACATGAATTCTCATTACTGGCACTTCCATTGCCCAGAGCTCCTCCTACCCACATAACACTTTCCTGCAATCACTCCTCAAAACGCACAGGCATCCACAAATGCTCTAGTCTGTTATATGTCACATTTGACTTAAATTTAAATATTTTAGGCTTTTTGAGATAAAATTTAAGGAGTTTAGGGTTATCAAATGAGATGAAAACTGAAGAGGAGTGATAACGGGCAGAGGAGAGCTTGTGTGTCATCACTGTCAATCAATTCAATCTATCGATTTCCCACATGTGCGCACACAGACACACACTAGCAAATACATTAATAAACACTAGTGTGCCATGTGTAAAGTCATGGAGATTTTACAAATAGAACATGCAACCAAATCCTCACAGAGGACGTGTTCATCCAAGCATGAAAACACACAAAAAGTAGAGACATATATTCAGCACTTCCACATACAGACATAAACACATATATACACAGAGTTACAAATTAAATCATGTCATTAGCAAATCACTTCCAGAACTGAAATCAAGCATTTTTGCTCTCTCTCCATTGCTTTAATAATTTGCCATCATAATTGTTTTCATAAAATAACAAAGAAGCTTTATAATTATCCTTTGAACCATATTTTCCAACCTCTCACAGGGGATTCAGTGCTCATCTTTCTGAAGTTTGCCCATGCTCTATTCAATTATTCATGCTTTGAAACAATAGCTGTATGTGTGGTACAGTTTCTTTTACCCACTTTTGACTGAAGCTGTACCTGTAAACCCCACTCACCAAGCAGAGAGGAGCTATACTGGTGGTATTACTGCACACTCCCACTCCTCAAGGGATATCTTTGTTAACAACCAGGATTTTGGGGATAAGCAAAATAAATTATTGAATAAAAGAGTTATTTTTTGGCACATAAACAGCCTCTTATGCTGTAGGGGTTGTACTTTTCTCTACACTTTACAAAAATAAATCAAAGCACCCTTTGGAACATCTATTCACAGGCTAATATGCTAAAGCTTTTCAGGAACCACTTACACGCACACACACAAAACAATCTATTAATTCCAGTAAAGGCACGTTTCTAATCTAACTATCTTTCTTTCTTCCTTTCATGTGTTTTATTTTTCACACCCCCTCTTATATGGTTTTCAAAAGATAAGTGGTCCAGATAAAGGTGAAGAAAAAAACACCAGTGAAACTATGCTGGCTCACAAAACATGGGATAAACCCGTATAAGGATGTGAGTGTGCATGGATTTCTGATTGTAAAATGTGTTTTTAAAAAGGGATACTGAGGTTGCTTAGGTCAGTTGAACTCCTTGACACAGAACACTAGAGAACTACAGACAATATCTTCAAGTGTCACATCCCCTCTGAAACAAGAAACTGAGCAGTCACAGATTAAAAACATCTATTTGAAACTTAATCAAGGTTTTATCCTCAATCTGCACTTTGATAAAAGTCAGCAAGCAAAGTCTAAGAACTTGATTACTTCATTACCCTTGTCCAAAGGGATTAATTACATTTACATATATTTCAATATAGACTTCAAGAAAAAGCAGTTATGCTGCAAAAGAACTTATACAATTTCCTGGGAAAATATCCAGCAGTCCCCAAGTGGATTCTAACATTAACACAATGTTTTTATGTGTATATGGTTTTAATGGATTATGCTACATTATGTTTGGCTGCTGTTGTGATGAATTTTAAAATAGGGAAATATAAATGAGCATTGTTGTCATTTAACATTTAGTGAATTCCAGATGATTAAAAAATGAAAATAATATATGTATAGACAGCCTGTCATAACCAATTATTTTCCCACTGGGCTTTCAGAGGTGTACTGGGTAATTCATGATAGCAGAAAACACTTGAATGCAAGCCTATTCCAATATGGACCAGACAGTGACAGCTGGCTGGCGCACTCTGACTTTCAACCCATGTGACATATAGGGCCCCAGCTAAAGCCTGAAACTAGATTTATAGCCCTGCCTGCAGAGAGGTGACTCGGTCAGGTTGCACCTGGCTCCAATTAAAGAAAACAAACAAAAAAAGCTGCAATCAGTAGAGTGAAAGATACATGAACAAAAGTAATGCTTGAAAGTTAGTACCCTCTTTTTTTAAGTCTAATATTTTTTAATGTGATGTGTCTGAAAAAAGTGTAAAAACATAACAAACACTATTTGACTGCCTTTGCAAAATGTAAATGCAACCTCAGACAAACAGATAGCCCTTTATAACCATTCCACCTATCATTTATTTAACAAAAAAGCCAAAAAGATTAGTACAATACTGGGTTTCTGCATGATTTAGCAGCTTCGAGCTATGCCTTCAGCAATAATAATTTGAAGTAGTCTTTTCCAATGACTTTATGTTTTCATCAACGTCTACAAATTTTGTCTGAGTCTTTTTTTTTTAAATTCACATTGCTTAAACATTTGCTTGTATGCAGTTTTCTAAAGGACCAGCCATGGCATTTCAGTTGGGTTGATGTATGGGTTTTAGCTAGGCCATTCAGAAACCTTTATTCTTTTCTTTTTCAGCTATTTTGGTGTAGATTTGCTGTTGTGGTTGGGGACATTGTCCTTGGACCATACATCCATTTCAACCAACATTTAGCTGTCAAACTAATACTTTCACATTTGAGTTAAGTTCACTCAACAACGGCAAGCTGCTCCAGTCTTGTGGCTGCACACACACACACACACACACACACACACACACACACACCCACACACACACACACTAACACACAAAAATCAGCTTCACTCATTGTCGTGCACATTGCATGTCATGCAAATTGCATGTTGTGCACATTGCATGTCATGCAATGTGCACAACATGCTTCAGCTAAAAAGATGGGTTTGGTTTTTAACCAACATGGTATCAAACAAGGCCGAACAATTCCACAAACAACTCATCTGGTTTAGAAAAAACCCTACAATGCTGGTTCTGCCATCTTCTAATAATGTACAATACTGTAAACAACATTAATAAATGTGCATGAATATTGAGGACAGTTATATATATGTATGTATGTATGTATGTATGTATGATTGTATGTATGTATGTATGTATGTATGTATGTATGTATGTATGTATGT
>JAOWBL010004383.1:0-11187 GCA_028564865.1 Zenarchopterus dispar | reverse complement strand
AAATACATGAAGACAAAAAAAAAAAAAAAAAAAAAAAAGAAAAAAAAAACTGGGTCAAACCTTCCTACTGAACTGGAGCAAAGTGAGCCGGGGTTATGATAACACTGAGCTCACAATTATACAAATACTGAAACACAAACACACACACACACACACACACACACACACACACACAAACAGACGGGGGGAGAGGGAGAGAGAGAGAGAGAGAGAGAGAGAGAGAGAGAGAGAGAGAGAGAGAGAGAGAGAGAAAGCCAGCAGGCTAAAGATCAGACTTCTTTATTGGAGAGAAAGCTGATTGGCCAGAACAAAGAAACACAAGTACATGACCAAAACAATTCTGCAGTAGGCCAATGAGAGGACAGCATGGTTACCATAGCAGCAGGGAGGGAGGGGCTGCATATTTTAAAGTGACAGAGTGACAGTTTAATGTCTTAGAGACTGTTAGCATTCCGCATTCACAAAAAGGTCTGTGTTAGCTCTGAGCTAACAATCAGTACATGTGATCGATTATTGACAGGTTAACTCTGACATTTGCATAGATTCTGGACAGAAGCAGGCTGCAGGTATACGTGATCTAAAATTTAAGATAACAGTTAACGTGACAAAGGAAAGGGGCCTTCTGAAGGTAAGCTCAGGTGTCTCTGGAAGTCCACAGGTAAATGGGTGACCTATGTCCTTCTGTTCAGGTGTAACACAAGTACATGGAGGTCAGAGGAACTGTTGAAGAACGCTGCAGAGAGAACAGATAAGATGGCATGCTGTCTCACAGCTGAGGAGGCCACCACAGGGAACTACACAAGGACTCTGACTGTTTCACACACCAGAGAAGAACATAACTATCAGAGGAAAAAAATACTTCACCTACTACTTCAGTCTGACAGTAAAACTTCAAACACGTCTTAATACTGCTGGTTATTATGACATTACGCATCTTTGGCTGAAATATAATGTCTTATAAACTAAAATACTGTCTCTACAGGTGTCTAATCAGCTCTGATCATCAACACATCCCTTGTGAACCAGAGACCCACCATAGAGTGCTCAACCAGGACCTAAGGAGGTTTTCAGGGAGCTGGGTAAATCAGCTGGTCTTTGAGGACCCAGATAGATCAGGTGGCTAACTAGGACCCTGGTAGATTGGGTGTTTTACTCTGACCCAAATAGGTAGGGTGGTTTATTAGGACCTGAGTAGGCTGGGTGTTTTAAGATCCAGATAGGTAAGGTGGTTTTCTCGGACCTGGACAGGTCGGGTGGTTTACTAAGACAAACAGACCTTAATACTGCTGGTTATTATCGGTAGGCCAGTTGGTAGGTCCGGTGGTTCACTGACCCAGGTAGATCGGGTGGTTTACTAGGACCCAGGTAGGTCGGTTGTCAACTAAGAACAAGTTTCATGGGGCGGTTTCCATTAATATAGCATCTGCAGATATGATATTCAGTGCTGTTTTTGTGGTCACAGGGGTTTAACATTGTCTTGCTGTTGAATTATGTTGCTAAGCAACATCAGGTTTTTATGTTTTAAATGTCAATAGCCAGAGTTTATAAGCATTAACTTGGTAAACTAAGTTAATGCTTATAGAAAAAAAAAAAGCATTTCTTGGTCTGACAACTCTCCACCAATGACACTGAGCAGAGCAGGGACGTGGACCAATCAAAGCTTCTCATACACCTATTACTGTCAACGTCCTAGTAGGGGGTGGTCCCCTCCCACTCTAATAGGTACTGGACCATCCCCTGGGGCGTGATGCGTCGAGCCAACACCTGGTACCTCTCCCCATTAGTCAGCCGGCCCACTGCTCCAAAGTAGGAGGAGATAGAGGAATGGAGGTGAGAGGAGTCAGAGATCTGGGAGGGGTCTGAGAGGAAGTGTGAGGGTTCTGTGGTCAAGTGGGCGTGACCTGTCGCAGCTTCCATTATCTCGGCGGGCTCCTCCTCTGCCTCACTGCGACTTGCCCAGTGGCTGTAGCTGCTGGTGGGTAACTTCCTCTTCCGGCTGCCCACCCTTCTCCTGAGGACAGGTGAGGAAAGAGGACTAGTGGGGTCAGGTGGTGAGGACAAAGAAAGAAGGACAGATGGGGAAAGGTGACAGGTGAGGAAAGAAGACAGGTGAGACAAAGGAAGAAAGTAGAAAGGTGACAGAAAGTGTAGACAGATGAGAACATTTAATGACAGGCAATGACAGGTGAGAGCAGGTGAGGACAGGTGTGAACAGGTGTTCCTCTGTCAGGTAGCAGCTCAGACCAGAGCAGGCTTACCTGAAGTGGTAGGAAGTGGAACCAGAGGTAGAGGTGTCCGTGGAGTCCTGGTCGATGCTGACACTTCTACTGGCACTGCTAGAGACACCAGCAACATCACACACAGACACTCATAGCTACATTGATCATGACTGATCAGTGTTCAATCTCACCTCTTGAGGCTCTGCAGCTCATCCAGGGTGAAGTCAAAGATGTTAGCCATGTGGTGGTTGGAGGTCCAACTGCAGGACAGCTCGTTCTATGGAAGAAGACACAGTAAGTCTACAAGCACGAAGTTTTAATACTCAAACAGGAGCAGAAGACTTACACTAGGAATGGCATTCTCCAGAAGCCACTTCGACTTCTTCTTCTTCCTCTCACCCAAACCACTGAAAAAACAAAACCACACTTGCTCTGGTGCTGTCTAACCAGTTAGACCTGATCCCTGGCTGGACATGTTTAAAGAGGTGTTCAGAATTGGACAATTACCTATTCAACAGCTTCTTTTGGCCCCGCCCCCCATCATTCTGAAGGCGCTCGGGAAACAGCTTGGAGGGAGGATTGGGAGGTACTCGGGTCCTCAGACGAAAGATGCACTTCCTTTTCTTGATCTCCTTCCCACACAGGAACCTGAATAGGCACGTTTACATGTCACACACACATTTAAACGTGCCACACACGTCTATGATACACACTTGCATGTCATACACACGTTTACACATCACACACATCTACATGTCACATACACGTTTACACGTGATGCACAGAATTAAACATAAACACGTTTCATACATGTTTAAACATCTTGCACACTTTTACATGTCACATTTGTTTATACATCACATACACATTTACACTTCACTTACAAGTTTACACATCACACACACACGTTTACACACACATAAGTTTAGATGTCACACTCATGTTTACACATTATAAAAGTTTATACATTGCATACACATTTACACATCACTTACATTTTTCCACGTCACATGCCACACACGTTTACGATACAGACAGTTATGTCACACACACGTTTACATGTCACACATTTTTACACATCAAACACACATTTACAGGTCACACTTATGTTTACACATTACATACAAGTTTAAAGGTCACACACGTTTACAGATCACACTCATGTTTACACACCACAAACGTTTACACAAGATACATGTGTACACCACACTTAAAAGTTTACACATCACACACACGTTTACATGTTACAGACATATTTACACAAACACATTTAGACATCACTTATAAGTTACATTTCACACACATTTACACGTCACACATTTGTATTAATATGTTAAAAAGTGAAAGATGTGGCGTGGAGGGTGGGAGGTCCCAGCATGACCAGCTTTCCGTGTTGCTGAAATGGTTTCATTTGGGATGGACAAGGGAGTCAGAGAGCCCCATCCTCCATGAGAGCCCGGGGAAAGCCCAGGAGTCAAAACATGTTGCATGTTTACACGTCATACGCATGTTTGTCATTTACATTTTTACACCTCTCACTCACACACACATTTATACATCACACTAACGTTTACATATCTCACACACTTATTAAGATACTGTGGTGAAGTGTCTTACTTGCTCTTGTATTTATTCAGAGCATCTAGCAGGTGCTGCCCTCTGTCTGCAGGAGCAGTGTTAGACAGCTGAAAAAAACAACATTCAACATTAAAGTTGCAGTTGGCAAGTTTATTGTCATGTTCACTGAATTTACCACTATTTTCTGATAATATATAAACTAGGTAATATGAAAAACAAATCCTCTCCACTGGCACCACCTGCAGCTTACAATGCAATTTACTAGTTTTCACCATGACTATCGCAGCTCCTCCAATTACAGCCAAGGGGAGTGGTTTTCCAAATGTCACTACAGAGTCATGCACATGCTCTACACAACGTTCTTCCTCCTTTCTTGCACTTCTGTGTTTCAAGTAAACATTTGTGTGCCACCATTTGAGGGAAAGCTACATATTAAGTGGTTGTAATAGGTTTGTTGAAACAGTGGACAAACACCACAGGTAAAGTTGCTGATTTCTTCTTTGGCAGTCACTGTTTACAGATACATGTAAGCAAAAGAAGACTTTTGCTAAGCTGCAAAGCATTTAAAAAAAAAAAAAAAAGAAAGACAGAAAGAAAGAAACTGATAGTGTTGAAAACAACATTTTGGTGAACACTGGAGTAGCAGTGGTGGAGCAAGGTGCAGGACTTTAAATATATCCAGTTGAATGTGGAATCAGCTGTGCCGTATTTCTCCTTATTAACACTCCCGCTCTAATAGACACGCCTCCACCCACAATGCTGGGGCACAGCTATTATTTTTATGCCAATTATGATAAAAAATTGATCACACTTATGATCAAGAATTATGGTTCACAGAGACAGACACTTACCTTGCTCAAATTTTACTAATCTTATGAAGTATTTAATCGATTGGACATTTAAATTTACCGTGACTAACTTTTGAAAGAGCGAAGGTGAAAAGGCATTTTAAAACTGCTTTGTTTATTTTTCAGAGAGCGGCTGACGTTATACATGAAATGCATGATTACAATGCATTAGCAGCCAGTATAATGTATAATGGGCAGGAGCGAATTTATGAAATTTCGTTGACATTTGCAAGCTGTGGACTATTTTCAGTTCTTTTTTTTTTGTTTTTGTTTTTTAATTACCGGTGTATATATTGGAAGAAAGTGCTGATAAGAAAGTGAATTCTTTAATGTGAACAAATTTTGTTGCATGTACATATAAATTAGCAATATGCTGTGTGGACAAGCACAAGCATTTAACGTATTTAGCAACTGAACTGAAACCGATTTTTATAGTTTTTTTTTTTACTGTTTAAAAAGGCTAACATTGAACAACTTGCATAATTAGGTCTTAAATAGACACACTCTGCTGGTTATTTTGTTACGCACCCAGGTGCTTTAATTAGGAGAAATATGGTATTTCTTTCTGACAGTTAATCATCTGATGTTTGTGCACAGTAATGCCTGCACATTGTAAAAGATGAAGATTGTGTCTAAGCTGAGGAGGTCAGTTTTATTATACCAAGAAGCTAAGTTGGTTTGCAGTTATTCATTTAAACATTATTTGTATGTTGGTATGTTTTTTTTTAGTAAAGTGAGGGATTGGCCATAACCAGTGTTTGAAATGAGTCAGAGGTCCAGCTGCACCAACAAGACCATAGTCTGGTACATAAGGTAGGTGGCCAGGCTATAACAGTGGCAGACTGGCTTAGAGTAGCTGCTGTTACCCGTTCCCCTGTAGCTCCTGAACAGCTGGAGAGTGGGCGGCTGTGTGATAGTTCAAAGAAACCATAGTCCTAAACAAAGTACATGGATCACCACCACTCACTTTGTGTCTAACCGTTTTCCCGCTCAGTGACACATCTGCTGAGAAGTTGACCTTGGTGACTGGAGACTCTATTTTGAGACGTGAGGTGACTCCAGCAACCAGAGCTAGGGGCCAGAGCGAGTGACATCAAAGCAAATTTGAAGCTGATGGCAAAGAGTAATCATAAAGTTACTAAAGTTATCATGAATGTCGGTGCTAATGACACCAGTCTATGCCAGTCGCAGGTCACTCAAATTAACATTGTATTGATGTGTAACTATGCCAAAACTATATGGGTTTCTCTGGTCTCCTTCCCAATCTGACCAGTGATGATATGTTAGCTACATGTCATCATTGGTTGTCTCGGTGGTGTTAATAAAATGACGAGACCTTAATTGACAAATGGAACATGTTTTGGGGAAAGCCTGGTCTAATTAGAAGTGATGGCATTCATTCCACCATCTCTTATTTCTAGAAATTTGGTTGATTTTATTAGACAATAAAGGATAATCCATATATTGTCAGTACATATCTTAGGAAATGCACTGAAACTTGTCCTCTGCTTTTTTAAGCCATCACTAGTTAGAGTAGGAGCAGTTGGCTCCTACTTGTTGGAGCAGTTAGAGGTTAAGGGCCTTGCTCAGGGGCCCACAGTGGCTTGCCTTGGTTAACCCGGGGGATTGAACCTGGGTCCTCCACGCCCAAACCCACCTCTGTAACCACTAGGCTACCACTCCCCTTTCAATCTAGGGTCCAGACCAAAATGCAGAGCTGCAGTCTTACAAGCGTCTCTGCTGCTTCTGCAGTGCTACTGCCTGCCAATAAAAATATAGGAATTAGTTATGCAATTATAATTCTAACAAGCTGACAAACAAAATAGAGTTTGTCAATCCCCCATCCTCCAAATGTTCACCAAGTGTGATATGATAGAGGTGTTAATCAAAATAACCTCATAAAAATAAACCCTGTTAGAAATTTTAAAAACTTAGATTTGGACTACTAAATATAAGGTCTTTAAGGTCCAAGTCTCTATTACAAGGTGATCTAATTACCAGGACCTGGAGTGATATTTTCTGTCTATCAGAAACATGGCTAGAGGAGGAAGAATATGTTGGATGTCACCCAGGTATTTTAATTATCATAATCATTAAAACATGGGCCAAGACAGAGGAATAGTGGCAATCTATAACTCCAGTCTTGAAGTAATATGTAAACCTAAATGTTGTTACAATATGTTTGAAAGCTTCACTTTTAGACAAACTCACGAGCTGGAAATAGGAGAAGCTAGTGTTCTTAGTGGTCGTGTACTGGCGCCCTGCTGGTGATTATTCAGAGTTTCTGTCTGATTTCTGTCTGATTTCAGATTTTCTGTCAGATTTATTGATCAGTACAGACAATCATCATAGTAGGTGACTTCAACATTCATATGGATGTTGACACCCTTAAGTTAGCCTTTAATTATTTTTATACTCAAACAGACACACTACTTTAATTACACCTTTGATCTCTTCTCCTACAGTATAAAACCTGATAATTTGTCATTGTCACCTGTAAACTCCTTCCTAAACAGCCAGTATTTAATAACATTTAAATTTAACATTGTTATAATAAACAACATAATAATAGGTAGTACTTTAGCATGCGTTTATCCAATAACACTGCAGTTACATTTAAGGAGTCCATCGCTTCTCATCTTCTTAGAAGAAGATGAAGAATAGAACATAGTAAAACAATAGAGAGCTGTGACCAAAATTCTTCTTCTGCAGATATTGCTTCCCCTTGTCAATAACACAGCAGATATTGATTTCCTTGTCAATAATACTGCATACTTGCTGCATTCAGCTCTAGACAATGTTGCTCCTCTGAGAAAGAGGGTCTCGAACCATAGGAGCAAAGCTCCCTAATATAATTCATATATCCGCATGCTGAAATAAAAAGTGAGTTTATATGTTGTAAATCTGTAGATTTGCATTTATGCATGGAAAGATAGTCTAACAGTATATAAAAATCCCTCCACAATGCCAGAACACCTCATTATTCATCACTGATAGAAGATAGTAAAAATAACCCACATTTTCTGTTCAATGCTGCAGCCAGACTGACAAAGACTCACAATTCTGTTGAGTTGTGCATTGTGCATTTCTCCAGTTTTCAGTAGTGAAGACTTTCTGAACTTTTTTAGCAGTAAAATCATCAGAATTAGAGAAGAAATCAATCACATCCATCTGGCAGTAGCTGTGGATGTTTCTTCACCAGCTTCAGTGACTTTGTCAGGTCCTTACTAGACTTTTGTTTGTAAGGACCTCCCTACTGACCTCAGTCTTCAATAAAGACAAATCATCCATGTATCTATCAGACCTCATCCCAACTTCACTACTCAAAAATGTTTTCCCTCGTATTGTTACAACAATATTAGATCAGATCAGCGTATCCCTGAAAACCGGATTTGTACCGTCGGTTTTTAAAATTGCAGTAATGAAATCCTTACTCTACAAACTTACTTACTACAAACCTCTTGACCCCGACATTCTAGTGAATTATAGAACAATTTACAACCTTCCATTTATATCTAAAATTCTGGAAAAAGTAGTTACATATCAATTATATGACCACCTGTATAGAAATGATCTATTTGAAGTTTTTCAGTCATGGATCAGAATACATCACAACACAGAAACAGCGGTGGTTAGAGTCACTAATGAAATTCTTATGGCCTCAGATAATGGATTACTGTCCATACTAGTTCTGCTGGACCTCAGTGCTGCTTATGATACCGTAGATCACAGCATTTTACTTCACGGGCTATAGCATGTTATTGGAAGTGAAGCGAGTGGTTTGAATCAGACTTATCTGACAGATTCCAGTTTGTTCATGTTAATGAGGTTTCATTTGCACAGATGGTCTGCTACGGTGTCCTACAGGGTTCAGTGCTAGGGCCAATCTTGTTCATTTTATACATGCAGCTCTTGGGACGTTTGTGTTTAGTAATGCCTACAGTTACTGTAAACGAAAGTGTGTTAGGGCCAGTAGTCATAGCTGCAGCTAGAGGACAAGACTAGAGCAGGCCCATCTTAAACATAGCTTCATCCTAGATATGCTGCTATAGGCTGACGCTGCAGGAGGACACCAACATGATCCACTGAGAGGTCCTCCTCACCCTTCTTCTCTTCTCCTCTTTCCTTTCTTCAGATCAACCCACAGTTACTGAAAACAAGTATCAGCATAATGGCACTCCATTGTCCTTGCAGTTTATTGTGCTGCTCTGCTCTTTTTCTCTTCTGTAGATGTATGCAGGCCAGAGCTTCCAGAGCTGTATGCTGACCTGCATTCCCACACTCTGACCACCTCAGTGTCTGGTGTCCGGAAGTCATTTTCCATGGCCTCTTCAAACTCCTTCCATACCCACGTTTTTGCCTCAGCTACAACCAAAGCCACATTCCACTTTGCCTGCCAGTACATATCTGCTGCCTCTGGATTTCCACAAGGCAAAAAGGCCCTAAAGCACCCCTCCTTCAGCTTGATGGCATCCCTAATCACTGGTGTCCACCAGCGTGTTCATGGATTACCGCCACGACAGTCACCGACCACCTTATGGCCACAGCTCTGGTCAGCTACAGACAAGGAGACACAGAGCATGGTCCCTTCAGACTAAATATGTCCCTCACTTCCCCTGGGACGTGGTTAAAGCTCTGTCGGAGATGGGAGTTGAAGCTCTCTCTGACAGGGGACTCCGCCAGTCATTCCCAGCAGACCCTCATTATATGTTTGGGTCTGACAGGTCTGACCGGCATCCTCCTCCACCACTGGAGTCAACTCCACCACCAGGTGATCTATTGACAGCTCTGCTCTTCTTTTTAACCTGAGTGTCCAATACATGTGGCTGCAAATTTTAAGACGCAACTATAAAGTTGATCATTGATCTGCGACCTAGGGTGTCTTGGTGCAAAGTGAACATGTGGACACCGTTATGCTTGAACATGGTTTCTGTAATGGACAATCCGTGATAAAAAACAGAAATCCAAAAACAAAACACCACTTAGGTTCAGATCAGAGGAGCCATTCCTTCCAATCACACCCCTCCAGGTCTCACTGTCATTGCCCACATGAGCACTGAAGTCCTACAGCAGAATTACCCAGAAGTACCCAGCAGGAGCACTCTACAGTACCCCAACCAAGGACTCCAAAATGGGTAGGTATTCTGAATTGCTGCTTCGTGCATAAGGACAAACAACAGTTGGGACCTGCACCCCCACCCGGAGGCAAAGGGAGGCTACCTTCTCTTTCACTGGTGTGAACCCCAATGTATAGTCACTGAGCGGGGGAGTAATAAGTATGCCCACCCCTGTGTGGTGCCTCTCATCTTTGGCAACTCCAGACAGGAACAGAGTCCAACTCCTCTCAAGAAGACTAGTTTCGGAGCCCGAGCCATGTATCGTGGTGAGTCCAACAATATCTAGTTGGAACTTCTCGACCTCACACACCAGCTCAGGTCCTTCCCCACCAGAGAGGTGTTGTTCCATGTCCCAAGAGTCAGCTTCTGCAGTGAAAGATTGGACTGCCAGGGTCCCTGCCTTTGGCCACCACCAAGCTCATATAGCATCTGACCCCTCCCAGAGGTGGTGAGCCCTGTAGGAGGGATTAGGAAGGGGTCAGGGCCACGCACACCCTGAAGGGTATTCCTGGCCTGGCCAGGCCCCATTGGTGCAGGCCCAGCCACCAGGCACTCGCCATCATGCCCCACCCCTATTGGTCAAGGTCCTGGTCAAGGTTTATCTCCTCTTAAATGGGAGTTTAATGGGAGTTTTTACCTGACATTGTTTATGTGATAATTGCTCAGGGGTAATGTTCTGAGACTCGGAAAAGCGCTTAGGCAATTTGTATTGTAATAAACACTATATATATATGAAACTGAATTGAAATTGAGTAAAGTAATACGGTTTTAATATCAAAATAAACAAACATCTTTATGCAGTTATCAGGCACCGTGGCCCTGACACTCACGCCATGTAAACACTTGAGGACAACATGCTCACTAAATCTAACTAAATACTAAAAGTTACATTAGGTAGTGGTATCCAGATACCATTTAGTAATATAAACATACTTCCAAGGGGACTATGTCTTTTGGCTGGCCTGGAAACCCCTGGGATCCTCCCAGATGAGCTGGACAAAGTGGCTGGGAAGAGGAAGTCTGAGCATCCCTGCTTAGGCTACAGCCCCTGTGACCTGACCTTAGATAAGTGGAAGAAAGAAATGGATGGTGTCTCATTACTGACTTATTCTCAGGTATCTGTTCTCTGATACTTCAGGTTTCCTTAGTAACATAATTTCCTTATGTTCACACACCCCAGCTCAGATGTACACTCTAGCAAGGACAGTCCTGGACAGCAGTGGAGGTGGGAGGGAGACAGTTCTGGAGTCCAACAGAGAGATTGAGAGGGGCTTGAATGTTGTATGCGTCATCATCATCAGAGGGGGAATATTCCTCTTCAGAATCTGAGCCAGCGATAACTGGCTTTTTTTTTTTTTTTTTTTTAAGGTGAAAATTAACGTGAGAGTGAAAACTGAAACCCAAGCAGTAAAGTGAAAAGAAAAA
>JAOWBL010004382.1:0-11188 GCA_028564865.1 Zenarchopterus dispar | reverse complement strand
CAAGTACCACCACCAATAACAAGGGTAGTTATTGTCATCACCTGCCAACAACTCAACCCCCCACCCTGGCGGTCCTAGAACCCCCCCATGGGCGTGCAACTACCAGCCCACCCTCCATCCCGACAGGAGGACCAGCCAGGAGCCACTCACAGCCCCGGGGCCCCAAACCCAAAGGGACCGCACCACGGCAGGCAGGGGCCAGAGCCAGAACCCCGGGCCCAGGGCCACAACCGGTAACCCCAACATAGGCTCCCAAAGCCCCTGCGCCCAATCCACAGCACGAGGGCCCCGCAGACCAGCTGGCCCATGAACCACCAGGCCGCGCATCCCCGCAGCAGCAGCTCGGCCCCCCCACCTACACACTAGCTGACGGCCGACCAGAGGGAGAGAGGAGGAGCGAAAGGAGTAGGTGAGGGGGGGAAGGAAAGGAGAAAGGGAGCAACGCAACCAGCACCGAGGAGGGCCCAGACGTCCACCGCGCACCCCCCACCGCCCGCGCCCAAACACAATGGCAGTAAACAAAACAAGAGGGCGAGGCCCACGTCCTGAAGATGACACCGGGGCAGCCAGACGGCACCCCCACCACCAGGACGCCCAGCCAGCAACTATCCAACACACCACACCACCCAGCAGCCCTCCCAGGCCCGCCCCAAGTTCCCAGTCCACCACCCAAGACGTGCCAGGGGTCCCACACAAGCCCCTGAGGACCCCGCCATGGGCATCCCCCGAACCGTGAACACACACACCCACCACCCGGAGCCCACCGAGGACCCCCCGCGACCCCACCCGGCCGAGCAGGGCCCAAACACCCCTCCATCGTTAAGCCATCCCTCCTCCACCCCAGTTGCATAGAGGTGGGTTTTATTATAATGGGTTTTATTATAAAGGGACTTTTGCCCCTGCAGTCTGATCCCAAGCAAAGCCCTCTGGTATTACACCTATTCAACATGTACTCAGCGTGTACTCAATGTATACTCAACATGTACTACTGAATATAGAAATGTTCACAGAACAGCTGGTTGTGAACACAGATGTATGTGAACACTTGACCAAACTCCAAGTATATCCCATGCCTTACTTGAAATATGCCAAACTTAACCCAGTTACCAAATGCTCTCCATTATATCTTAGATTATCTCATTCTAACCTATGATGCATACTCACATTAGATTATATTCATTCTGATCAAGTCAATCAAAATGTCTCCATTTCATGCCACCCATATTCCTTGATATGTCAGTTCATTGAAATGCTACTAACTGAGCTACGTGATACCATAGACTGCACCACAACTGTTCATAGAACCTCACCCCTAATTATGCATAAGTTGTGGTTTAATATAATTTTACCCAATGAGATGCATGAAAATTCAGTCTTGTACAGTCATCATCAAGGTCAAATTGATATGGATTTGTTTTTATGTACCAAACTGTATATATATTTTGTCTTCTATAAAGTGGGACATTTTAACACAGAGAGTCAAATGAGGTGGACTTAATCTTGGGGTCAAGAGATTAGTCAAGGATCAGCTTTGAAAACCAAAGGCCGCATGTACAACAAAGACAGGAGAAGCTCATTTAAAATAGCTGCAATAGATATTTTCATAATGTTACCAGTGACCTAAACCAAAAGAAGCAGACACGACAGGATTAATTATTTTTTAGTTCTTTTCTTTTTTTCACTATTCTATCCCTCCTATCCATATAGCTTTACTCTAGAAGCTCAATTTTGTGCATGGGAATCAATTGATGTATAGATAAAGCTGTTGTCCCCCACAGGAAGTGCTGGCACGTTGGTGACATTCAACAGGAATGGCGATGCTCCAGGACGCTACGACCTGTTCCAGTACCAGTGGAGCAACATCACCGGTGCTGGCTACCGCGTGGTTGGACAGTGGACTGAGAACCTGCAGCTCAGCGTGAGTCTTCACCACATTAACTCTTTAAAATCAACGGGTCTGTTTTTTAAATTTGTGAAAGGTAATACTAAAAGTAACGATTTTAAAGGTGAAAAAAAAAATTTTGGTCTCAACTCAATTACCCATATTTCTCCTAATTAACACGCCTGGGCACGTAGCAAATTACCGGCAGGGCGCCTCTATTTAAGAACTAATTATACAAGTTATTCAGTGTTAGGCTTTAAAACAATAAAGTGTCACAAAAAATGTCTAACATACATGAATTATTAAAAAGAAAAAAAACGACCAAAATCATTCTCTATTTGGTTGTTACATATGGTCAATGATCATGCTCATCCACGTAGCATATTGCTAATTTATATGTACATACAACGAAATTTGTTTAAATTGAAGAATTAACTTTATCAGCACTTTCTTTTGACATATGCATACCAGTAATAAAAAAAAGGACTGAAAAAAAATCCTTTAAGCCACAGATAGCAAATATCAACAAAACTTCATAAAACCCTCTTGCCTATTTTACATTATACCGGCCAGTAGCGCGTCGTAATAATGCACTCTTGTTGACGTCATGTATAACGTAAACAAAGCGCTGTTAAAATGACAGTCACCATAAATTTAAATATCCAATCCATGAAATACTGCATAAGATTAGGAAAATTTTGAGCAAGGTAAGTGTCTGTCTCTGCAAACAATAACTCTTGATCGTAACTGCGATGAATTTTTATCGAAACTGGCATAAAAATAAGAACTGCACCCTGACGTTGTGGGTGGGGGCGCGTCTATTAGAGCGGGAGCATTAAATAGGAGAAATACGGTATGTCCAAAAGAACATTCTAAAGCACCACCAACAAAATTGTATAACTGAATTCTTGTCTTACTAATGTGTGTCTAACTACAATTTAATTGTGCAGGGATGGTCAAATATCAACATGACAGTATGTGAAGTTGGCTTGACTGGTTCTGATGTTGTTGGGTGTTGTAAGAAATCAGACAAGCTCCTCTTTCCATTGAAACTAAACATTTATTATCCCGGGCTAACCCACTCTCATCAGCTACAAAGAAAAAATGATTACACACTGATGTGTTTACAGTTGGTGCATTAACTTTGTTTGGAAGCTGAGGGTCAACACCACATCTTTGATAGTTTCCCACAGCACACCTGACCTACACATCCCCACCTAAAAGAGGTGAGCTCATAAGAGGGTGAACCCAGGTCACTTGTTTGGGAAGGTCGCCCCTCTCCCTTCCTCCAGGATGGGGTCCCGGTAACCTGCATCTGGGTCAGGGATATGTGGTTCCTTGCTTTTGTTCTCCATGTGTGTCTGGAATCAATCTCCATCTGCTCCGTGCCTTGTGAGACCCTACCAGGTACAGTTGCCCATGACAACATAGCTCCATCATCAAGAGGAGCCAATTAAAGTGATTAAGGCTTCTGGTCAGGTGCCTTCTGGACACCTAATTTGGGAGGTGCTTTGGGCACATCCAACCAGGAGGAAGTCCTGAGACCAGGACAAACTGGAGAGATTATATTTCTTGGCTGACTTGGAGCACCTGAGTTATAGCCTGCCAGAGCAGGAGAAGGCTGACAGAGAGAGGGAGGTGTGATGTAGCTCCATTTAAATGCCATGATAAACAGTCGCCTTGCATGTGCATAGCATCCTGTTTTTAATTTTCCTCTGATTCTTCTTAGAGCAGTGAAAGGTCCAGTGTAGCACACTGTGTGGTACACATTGTGCTACACTATGGGTACCAAAATATCCAATTGGAGAAACTATCTGGTCATGACCTTACTCAAATCTCTGTAGATTCCACATGTCAATGGAATTTGCTCTACTGTTACTTAGTTTTGCTACAGAGGTTCTGTCTTATTGTAGATTAATTTCATGGCAAAAACATTTCCTTTGTTTAGCAATTTTCCAATAATTTCATTCAATTTCCTCAATTTTGACAGCAGGCAGAAAAAAAAAAACATTTGGTAAATGATTCCTGATCAAGGCCAAGATTTGAAACATTTACACCCCACAACATGAATACTTCATGTGTAGCTCGGGCCGGGACTTGGCAGGATTAGCTGATTGGTTTACACCAGATTTGGCCATAACACAGACACTAATTGGATTTTAAGAAAAAGCTGATGGGCAGGAAAGATTCCCTGATGGTGGGAAGAGTTTATGGGTTCATCAGGCAGTGATCGATAAAAGAGTCCAAGAAACAGTCAGAGATTGTTGTGGTTCTGGTTTTTGAGTTCCGGTTTTATTTTGAAGGTCTGTTTTTAGTTTTTCTGTTCAGTGCTGGTACTGTCCTAATCATCTCCCCTTTTCCTTGTAGAACAGATGCCAAGGGGCGGGATGATCCTCAGGAGCACTGGATGCCCGTCTCACCTGTACCTCGTTCTGTACTAGCTGGCCAGCCATTCAAGCCTCCCTTGTTTGTCCTCCTGATTCGCGCCGATACCTGGCGTCAGCCACTCACCAGTGCTCCTGGTGATCTTCTACTCCACACCACATGTGTTTGAGTTCATGAGTCTCAGTGCCACCTGAGTATTATAGTTACGAGTTTCACCCAACTTGAAGAGTTACGAGTTCCATGTTTGGTCACGAGCTCTCTAGTCACTCGTGTTTAGCATTTCAAGTTTTAGAGTTACAAGTTTTGTGCATTTTCACCAGCTTAGCCACCTGTGTTTAGTGTCTTTAGTTCATTTATAGTTACGAGCCCCATGTATTGTTCTCCAGCCACCTAAATTTAGTGTCTCCAGTGTAGTTTTAGTTACAAGTCCCCTATGTTGTCATGAGGTTTCAAGTCGTTTTTTTTTTTTAGTGCACCGTCTTTAGTTTAGTTCCCAAATTTAGCGCCTCCTCCATCCATCCATCCATCTTCTTCCACTTATCCGTGGTCGTGTTGCGGGGGCAGTAGCCTAAGCAGGGAAGCCAAGACTTCCTTCTCCCCAGCCACTTTGTCCAGCTCATCTGGGGGGATCCCGAGGTGTTCCCAGGCCAGCTGAGAGATATAATCTCTCCAACATGTCCTCGGTCTTTCCCAGGGTCTCCTCCCAGTGGGACATGTCTGGAAAACCTCACCAGGGAGGCGTCCAGGAGGCATTCTCACCAGATGCCTGAACCACCTCATCTGGCTCCTCTCGATGCAGAGGAGCAGTGGCTCTACTCTTAGCCCCTCCCGCATGACCGAGCTTCTCACCCTATCTCTAAGAGAGAGCCCAGACACCCTGTATCTGCGATCTCGTTCTTTCGATCATGACCCACAGCTCGTGACCATAGGTGAGGGTAGGAATGTAGACTGGTAAATCGAGAGCTTTGCCTTTCAGCTCAGTTCCTTCTTCACTACGACGGACCGATACAGAGTCCACATCACTGCGGACGCTGCACCAATCCACCTCCAACACCACCAATCTCCTGCTCCATCCTTCCCTCACTTGTGAACAAGACCCCGAGATACTTGAACTCCTCTAGCGTCTCGTCACATGTTTTATTTGTTACTTTGTCTTTAGGAGATTTTGTTTGTCACTTCGTGTTTTCCCATGAACTGACCTTTCTTGTGGACCCGAGAAACAAACTGTTTTTTGGACAAACTCAGTGACACCAAGGAATCCAGGACCCAAGCACAATCTGCGTTGTAACAGAGATCCAGACGAAGACATTCTGTCATCTTTTCAAGGGTTTTTCTTTTCTTTTTTCCCCAGAAACTTCAAAATCCTGTTAAATACAGCTCACCTGCTGCCTTCTGAAAACCTGCTCCCTAGAATTTCCATCCCCACTCTGAGCTCAGGTCTGTCAACATGTTTCTATGGATACCAGCGTGTGATGTCCATGCAAGCTTTCATGCCTCACTCTTGCAGTCTCACGTGTTTTCAGGGCTGTAGCATATTATGATTTACTTGTGTGTATGGCATAAATGGATTTTTTTTTCTTGTTGTTTTTTTGTATTGACCACAAAACAATAGAAAGCCCAGGGGAAAAAATTCTGAAGAATCAAATAAGTACAAGAAAGCCCCATAAAATGACCAGGAAAAGACAAAAAAAAAAAAAAAAAAACTGGAAGAAAGGTTCATGTTGATGGCAAAGGCACGGAAATAGTTAATAATCAGAAAGGGTTAGGGTTAGGGTAACCCTCTCACAAAACCTCCTTGGAGATGTGAAACACCAACAAAGAGACAGAAACAACCCCATAATTAGATACTTAACTATCACAAAAAGGAAAATCTTCACAGAGATCCCAAGCAACAAAAAAGACAGAATCTAAAAAAAGGAAATATTAACCACAAAGGCACCCAAAATCCCAGCAAATAGATACTAAAGAATCACAAAAAATATTAATCCTACACAAAGAAATGCCAAACCACTAAAAGAAAGATGGAATAATCCCAAAAGAGAAACATATTGACCTTAAAAATATGACAAACCTCCATAAAAAGATGCATAACTACCACAAAGAAATCGTCAACCATTTTCTCAGATGAAGAAGCTGAAACATCTTCAAGAACCAAGAAACAGAAGTCAAGTTGTCTTGAGCCTTTGAGGATTATTAACACTCGGATGACTGAGAGTCTACACCAGATTAACCAAAGTTGGCACATTATCATACAAAATACAAATTTGCCACAAAGAGGAAACAAAATATCTATAAATGGTTCATATTACTCACACATCAAACTCTACCAAACAGATGCTAACAAACCACAAATGGACATAAAACCTGCAGCAATGCTACAACTATATATATATATATATATATATATATATAAGAATATCCAGAAACATGAATTCAAAAATGATTAAATAAAAGCTCAATAACCATTTTCTTCCTAATTGTCATCTATTTTCTTGAAGTTTCTGAGAAATTTCTTCAAAATGGTGAGCATCCTTCCAGAAAAGGTGGAGTATTAATTCCACCAGTCTCATTTTCTCCTTAGCACAAACACACAGCTCCTCTTTTGAATTCTACACCATGTCTCTGCTTTCCAACAGCTCTAAATAATTCACCCGAAGGGCCATAGGTGCTCCAGATGTGGACAGTTGTTACTATTAGACAAATTAATGTCCCTCCACCCTCATCATTTCTCTGTGTTTTCATGCTGTGTCACTCTGAGGACTCATTACTGAGGCTATATGTTGGAGCGTGATACTGGATATGAACAGGGACATGTAAAACCATGTAGAGAGGCCATGTTGCTGAGATGAAAACTCAGAATCGGGGGAGAAAAAAGTAGCCCTTATTAGCCCAGCTGGTTATAGTGACATTAGCAGGTATTAGTAAATATCACCTTGTCAGTAGTGAATATTCGCTGGTTGTTAATGATATTAGCTGATTATTGGTGGCATTACCTAGATATTAAATGTTTCTTAGTGCATATTACCTGGAATTCAGTGGCATTACCAGTTTGATGAAGACATTAGCTTATTATCAGAGATGTCACCAAGTTACTAAAAACGTTATCGGATTAACAGTCCGGTTAACTTTTTGCTAATGAAATTAGCTGGTTAACTGTTGGCACTTACATACTGGCATTTCTTTGTGGAACATATCTCCCTTTTGCCGGTCTTGGTGCCTGTATATAAGATCTGATTATCAGGTGTGGCTCCATGTGCACCACAGTAAACTTGAATATTCCCAGGGACATGCAAAAGTGACTCCGACACTCCTCTTCTGTGAAGTTGTTCAGGACATTCAACCAGAACACAAGGCCCTGGGCTCTGTCAGCTTTTGACGTTGTTCTTTCCAACCTCAGAGCAAATTAACTGAGAGGAACCAAACATCTGCCACCTGTCTCAGATCTATGCATTACTGATAGGACAAACAACACCGGAACATCAGCACTGTACCGAGCACACAAGAGTGAAACTCCGTACTGGTGCGTGTATCGTTTTAAGAAAAAATCGTGTGACTGATAAAGGAAGTGTGTCGTTTGGATGTGCCCCGCCAAATTGTGTTTATAAGGAAACAAATGGTATTGACACAAATCCATTTTTAGTCTGTTATTTCGTATGAGTGAACACATAAGTTTAAAAAATTCCATACATAAGTTAAAAATTTTAACTCTTAATTTTATTATAGGCAAATTTGCTATATTTTACATACAAACTCATTTTAACATTTACACAAACAAGGTTTTAACAAAATTTTACACTCTTCTCATAAACAACTTAACTCAGCAAACAAATTGAGCAAATGAAATTACACAATGATGAGATCATATTTTAAGTATACGACTAGCAATTAAATAAAGATGAAATATTATTTCATAGACTGATGTTGGGTTTGCAGCATGTAAGCTTTTCCATCTTATTTTCATTTTGCTTTCCTGCAATGATGTTAGAACTACTGCAGAGGTCATTATTGAGTGAGCAATGCAGCGTCAATACAGTACCAACACAGTTTGGTAATGTGTCAATACACTCCTTGAGGTATCATCATCCCATCACTTCTGTGCACCTCTCCAACTCTAAATTTGGTCTGTTTTACTGTTTGGTCCAAAATATTCTGAATGTCAGAACAGCATTGGTTCGTACGTATGACGTTGATCAATACATTGATATATAATATAAAACCTAAATAATTTCGCCCTAAAAGCAAAAACATATATAGTGCTACCAGAACAACTTCCATTCGTGTTTCGTCCTCCATTGTTATTTTTATTTATGGGCGCACAAAGTACGTCATGTGTCACATGACATGTAAGCAGACGGCATGGAGTTGCTCTTTGTTTCTGGAATGCCATTTTCATGTATCTAAGGACATGCACTTGCAGTGTTTTCTTTCTTGGTAAGGCCAGCATGTAAAGACCAATGGAGTGAAATTAGTGGTACATTTTTACAGTAATGTTACAGAACGCCAGTATGTAAGTCCCTTGTGACATTAGCAGTTTTGAAGACTGTTTTATTGTACATGCCATGTTGCTCAGGAAGACTGGAACACAGCCACTTTATGTCAGCCAAAGATAGCTGTGGCTACCAGCATCTGCTATATAAAACAGATTATTCCTCTCAGATGTTGTTTTGGTAGTAAAATGGGAAATTACCATTGCTTTTACAGGATCTGTTGCTATCATAAACTGTCATTTGTTTCAGTTGTCAGAGATTGTTTCCCATGCCTTCAGCAGCCAATTGAGGAACTGCAGGTTTTGTTACTTCCACATTGCCCTCAATATGGAAGTAAGATTTTTGGTGTTTGACTTAAACAGCAAAGTAAAAATAGAAAGCCCAACACTATTTAAATTTGGTGTTTCTCCATTATTTGTTTTCATGGTGAACAAGCCAGCTGAAGCTGATTGATTCCCTAAGTTGACTGTCATTACTACCTGATTATTAGCATGTGTAACATTGTGAAATTAGTTCACAAAAAAGTTACAAAAGCACAGACACACACATCACAAACATGAAAAATGTATTCATGATCATGTTTAATAGATTAAAAACCCAAGAGCTTTGTCTCAGAGACTCAAAAACATGCTTTGGAACAGATTGATGAAGTTAGTCAAAAGAATTTGAATTTTTTGGTCAATTTTAGGGCTGCTTTTGAAAATAAATAAAATTGTGTTACAGTTAGTTAACTTTGACAGCTGTCCTATTCCTTTACAGATAATAGAAGTCCCCTATTTGATACTTGGGTTGAAGGTATTATTCCTCTCTTGTACTGAAAACAGAACAACACAAATAAATTCCTGTGCTTTAATTGTGAATAAAAGGTCATCAAGGAAGAACCACATATTTTTTTAATAGGAAAATGACAGAAATATTGTTGCTCACTTGGAAGGTAAAATCTGACTGTCCCCAGTTGGTAGGATAGATAGGCTGTTTGTTAGGAGTGTGTGTGTGTGTGTGTGTGTATTCTGGTTTTCACCAGTTGTGGGGACAAATTTTTGTTTACACAGCCACGGCATGGGGACGTCAAATGGTCAGGGGACCCAAACTGACGTCCCCACAACAGAAACACTGTCGAATGGACGCTGGAGCATCCTAATGGTATTTTTAAAGTCTGGCCCATAAGTCACCTTTTTTTCGCCAATTGTGTGTGGAACATGTGCCCACTATCACCCCCCAGTGTTGGCCACTGGTACTGTAGCTGCTCCTGTCCACACACACACTACCTCCAAATACGGGAATCTATGCCAATCCACGCCGGTCCCCAATTTAGGAGCTAACTTTCAGCTGTGCCTGAATGGATTGGAGCATATAAAACCTCGTGGCCAGGGGCAGATGGAAGCTGACCAAAGGAGCATCAAATTTAATCAAAAGGTAAGCATTTAAGCCAGCCACTTCAATGCACATTGTCCGGAAGAATACTTTAGTTATTTATGGTTTTTTTGTTTTTTGTTTTTTTTTTTTTGTTCCAGATGGAAAATGGTCTGGAAGAGTCCGCTCTGTCTGACTCTACATCCACGAGTGGGGAGGAGTATGTTCCGTACGCCACCTCCCCAAGTGACAGTAGTGATGACAGCCTTATGCCCGAGACAACAAAACGCATCCCTCGGCCAACTTTACAGGGAGACACGGGTACATCAGATTCTCCAGTGTGCGACAGCACTGCAACCGGCTTCCTGCCCGCTGAGCCGGGCAGGAAGCCGGTTTAGATATATACATATGTATGCATATGTATATAGCAGAATGCATATGTCCTACAAACGAGACACCGCTTCAAGTCCCTCTGACGATGTGCTCATTTCTCCAGCACAGAAGATTCATGGAAAAAGAGTGTATGACAAAAAACACTACTGCTTATACTGCAGTAAACCCTACGCGAAGATGGCAAGACATCTGGAAAGAGTGCACTCTGACAAATCTGAAGTGGCTAAGACCTTAAGCCTCCAAAAGAATTCCAAACAGAGGAAAGCCATTCTCAGTTACATTCCCAACCGAGGAAATTTTGCCCAGAATGCATATGTCCTCCAGTCGGGAAAAGGAAAGCTCATTTCGTTCAAACGAACACCAAAAGAAGTTGGGGGAAGTCATTTTAAGTATTGTGCATACTGCCAAGGACTCTACCAGAAAAGTCCTGTGGCAACACCTGAAAAATTGCCCAGTGAAAACAGACCCCGATTCCACCAAGCCAGGAAAGAACCGAATCCAGTCCCTTTGCACCTACACATCATCAATACCTTCACAGATCACAAGACAGCTCTGGAGAGTGGTAAGTTCTCTAAACCCTGGGCCGGTGGCCAATATTGTCAAAACGGATCGTGTCATCATTGAGCTCGGGGAGCATCTCTTAAACAAAGGTGGGATGTCGGCAAAGAACCAGCAGTGTGTACGTGAG
>JAOWBL010004380.1:0-11192 GCA_028564865.1 Zenarchopterus dispar | reverse complement strand
CATTAATTATAATATTAATAATGATGTTAGGATTAATGTTATAATTGGAATTAGGGTTATTGTTGCTGTTCTGTCTCCGTTGTCACTATTATTACTAATATGTGCCTTATTTGCAGGTATATATATACCGCTTTTTCTCCTTGTATGTATGTAGATGGTCAAGTGTGGATATGTCTGTATATATAGATGTAGTTGGTTGCCTATGTTAATAATTGAATGTATGTATTTGTATGTTCATTCATGTATGCGCACATGTTAGGGATGTGTGTGCACCAGCTCACATTCCCTTTTCTCTCTCTCACACACACACTCACGCTCACCCACACACATGTACACACCTCACTCACACACCTTTTTTTTCTGCTTGCCTCCATTTCTTTTGTCTCTTTTTTTTTGTCTGTCTATCACGTCTGTCTCCTAATGTAATACATCTCAGTATGAAAACACACCACACACAACACTACAGTGTTCACCATACCACACACACTGCACCCATCACTGTCTTTGTCCTTTTGTCAGTCCGGTGCTTTTGTGTTGCACATTGGTGGTTTAGTCCTCCTGGGCTGAATTAGGACTTTAGACACTAATAAAATGTGAGATTAGACTGTCAAGGAGGACTGGTGAAGGACACACACTCCACATTAATGCACCAAATGGAAACGTCCGCTAAAAGAGTAAAAAGCATATATATATCCCTTGGATAAAGGTTTTACCAAATCATGGTACTAACCGTTAAAATATATGCAGACAAAAAAAAAAAAATCAAAAAACATTTTTATTTGTTTGGGGTGGGGGACTCCCCAGTCCTAATTGGGTCAAACCATTATAAGGGGTGTTTGCTATCACCCCTGTCCCATCCAATGAATAAATAAATATCAATACAAATAAGAATAAAATTAAATAACTACACACACACACACACACACATATATATATATATATATAAACGTGTGTACGTGTGTGTGTGTGTGTAATTCTATAAACCATTTTAAACTATAGACTTACTTTTGATACATGTCAACCTTAATCCATAAATACACACACAAACCTTCCCTCTTATGTGAAATACTTCCTACACCCTCCCCGGCTGGATGTTGTAAAACTGATGCTCCTCAGTGGCACAGGCTTCTGTGGAGGAGCGTTGACATGGGAGTGATGACTGAGGAGTATGTGGCGTGTGTGAATAAACAGGACTTTAAATAGACTTCTTCTTTTCCTTTTGGCTGCTCCCTTCAGGAGTTGCCACAGCATGTCATCTGTCTCCATCTAACCCTATCCTCTGCATCGTCCTCTCTCACACCAACCACCCTCTCGTCCTCTTTCACTGCATCCATATACCTCCTCTTTGGTTTTCCTCTAAGCCTGGCAGTTCCCGCCTTAGCATCCTTTCCCCAATACATTCACTATCCCTCCTCTGTACATGTGCAAACCAGCTCAGTCTGGTCTCTCTGGTCTCGCCACTGTCTTGTACACCTTTCCTTTCATTCTTGCTGACACCCTTTTATCATACATCACCCCTGACACTTTTCTCCACCCATTCCAACCTGCTTGCATACATTTCTTCACCTCTTTTCCACACTTCCTGTTGCTCTGAACTGTTGATCCTATGTACTTAAAATCATCCACTTTCTTTATCTCCTCTCCCTGTAACCTCACTGTCCCACTTCCGTCCCTCTCATTCACACATAAGTACCCTGTCTTGCTGAGGCTAACCTTCGTCCCTCTTTTTTCCAGAGCATACCTCCACCTCTCCAAGTTTCAGTCCACCTGCTCCCTGCTCTCACTACAGATCACAATGTCATCTGCAAACATCATGGTCCATGGAGATTCCTGTCTAACCTATCTGTCATTCTGTCCATCACCATAGCAAACAAGAAGGGGTTTATGGCTGATCCTTGGTACAGTCCCACCTCCAACTTCAACCCCTTTGTCACACCTACGACACACTCCATCACCATCTTACAGCTCTCATACATGCCTGCACCACTCTAACATACTTCTCTACCACTCCAGACTTCCTCATACAGAACCATAGTTCCTCTCTAGGCACTTTGTCATAAGCTTTTTCTAGGTCTACTAACACACAATGAAGCTCTTTCTGGCTTTCCCTATACTTCTCCATCAACATCCTTAAGGAAAACACTGCATCTGTAGTACTCTTTCTCAGCATGAAGCCATATTGGTGCTCACAAATACCCATTTCTGTCATTAGCCAGGTTTTTATAACTCTTCATTGTATGGCAGATCAACTTCTTTCCCCTCTAGTTGCCACAACTCTGCACGTCTCCCTTGTTCTGAAAGATCAGCACCAACACACGTTGCTGCCATTCCTCAGGCATCCTCTCATTCTTTAAGATCTTGTTGAACAACAGAGTCAAAAAATCTACTGCCACGACTCCCAGATACTTCCACATCTCCATTCGTCTTCATTGTCTTCCTAACTTTATCTTTAGTAAACTTTGGTACTTTGTGCTTCACAAAGAATACCTCTTCTAGTCTTTGTTCTCTCATTTTCCTCATTCATCAACTCTTTAAAGTATTTTTCTATATTTCTATCACACTCTGACTTCTGTCAATACATTTCCCTCTTTGTCCTTCACCACCTTAACTTGCTGCGCATTTTTTCCATCTTTGTCTTTCTGCTTTGCCAACCTGTAGGGCTCGGTCGCTCTCTCCTTTCTGTCCAACCTAGCATACAAATTATCATACACCCTCTGTTTGGTCTTTTCCACCTCTACCTTCACCTTATGCTGCATTTCCCTGGACTCCTGTCTACTCTCTTCCATCTTCTCAGTGTCCCACTTCTTTTTAGCTAACCTCTGTATACACTCCTGCACTTCTTCATGTCAACACCAAGTCTCGTTGACTACCTTCTTCCCAGATTAAACATCAAGTACTTTCCTTTACATCACACTGATCACATTAGCTGCAGTTCTCCAGTCATCTGGAAGCACTTCCTGGCCACCCAGAGCCTGTCTCAGCTTCCCCCTAAAAGCCACACAACACTCTTCCTTTTTCAGCTTCCACCACTTTGTCCTCTGCTCTGTCTTTGTCCTCTTCATCTTCTTCACCACCAGGTTCATCCTGTTCAGGAATGTCTGGCTACACTCTCCCCTGCTACTACTTTGCAGTGACTAATCACCTTCATATTATATTGTCTACACAACATGTATTCAACCTGTGTGCTCCTACCTCCACTCTTATAAGTGACCCTATGTTCCTGCCTCTTCTGGAAGAAAGTATTCACTACTGCCATTTCCATCCTTTTTGCAAAGTCTACCACCATTTGTCCCTCTGCAGTCCTGTCCTGGATGTCAAACCTATTCATCACTTCCTCCTTACCTCTGTTGCCTGTTGCCTGCAACAACATGTTCACTGAAATCTGCTTGAATCACCACTCTCTCACATCTGGGGATACTCTCCATCACTCCATCTATCTCACTCGAGAATTTCTCCTTCTCTTCTAACACACATTCTACCTGTGGGGCATACCCACACCAGCATTAGACCACACACCTTCAATTTCCAGCTTTAGCTTCTGACTTGTAATGGATTTGGTAATGGTGTTCCAAAGTTGATAAGCCTGAGTGATCAATAGTCATTTTTCGTTCATAATATTGCTTCCTTACCTTTTGACTGTAGCCAGTCTTTTTGTGTTTAGCTCCTATAGAGTAGAGAATGGGGATGATGTCTGGTGGACAATCAGCAAAATATGCTGTGCATGTAACAGGAGACTCATGGATGTCCATTGGATAAGGGTTCTCAAACACAGGGAAGCTATAAGATACAAGGACATAATGTGTTATGAAGGCACAAGCAAATATTTGCACATGTATACATACAGGTTGCTGATTTGATGCCCAACTTCCCGACTTAATATCTCAGTGTCCTTGGGCAAGATATGAAACCTCACATTCACCCTCATGATGCCCTATATCCATCTTCCCATCCACTGTGTGAATGTCTCCATCCATCTATCCATTTTCCTCCACTTATTTGATGTTGGGTTGCAGGGACAGTAGCCTAATTTGGCTAGCCCAAACGTCCATCTCCCCAGCCACTTCATCCAGCTCATCTGGGGGAATCCCAAGGCGTTTCCACGGCAGCTGAGAGACACAGTCCCTCCAGCATATCCTGGGTCTTCCCCAGAGTGTCCTCCTAGTGGGACATGCCCAGAAAACTTAGGAGGAGGCATCCTCACCAGATGCTCGAGCCACCTCATCTGGCTCCTCTCGATGCAGAGGAGCAGTGACTTTACTCTGAGCACCTTATGGCTGACTGAGTTTCTCTCCTTATCCCCAAGGGAGAGCCTGAACACCCTGCAGGGGAGACTTTTTCTGCCGCTTGTATCCACAGTATTGTTCTTTTAGTCACTACACACATCTTGTGATCATAAGTGAGGGCAGGAACATAGACCAACTGATAAATTGAGAGCTTTGCCTTCCATCTCAGCTCCTTCTTTACCATGAGAGACCGACGCAGTATCCACATCACTGCAAAAGCCGCAACGCTGCACCTATCAATCGCCCAATCAATTCTTCCCTCACTTGTGAACAAGACCCCGAGATATTTGAACTCCCCCACTTGGACAGTATCTAATTCCCGACCTGGAGAGGACATTCCACAGTACACAGGGTGGAATTCACACAGTCTCACATTCAGAGGTACTGATTCTCATCCTAGCTGCTTCACATTCAGATGTGAACTGTTTCAGTGAGTGTTGAAGGTCCTGGCCTGATGAAGCAAACAGAACCACATCATTTGCAAAAAGAGGAGACCTAATTCTGAGGTCACCAAACTCCCTCAACTCCTTGGCTGCACCTAGGGTGTCTTGGTGCCAAGTGCACATTTGGACACCCTTATGCTTGAACATGGTGTTCGAAATGGACAAACAGGAGGTGTTTCATTCAATAACGAAACACCTCCTGGGTACAGATCAGAGAGGCCAACCTCCCAATCACATCCTTCCAGGTCTCTCTGTCATTGGATTTAAGTTGTTTGGCGCTTAACCACAAACAACAGTCAGGACCCATCTCCCCACCTGAAAGTGGAAGGAAGCTACCCTCTTGTTCAATGAGAGGGTAGACAGTGTGGGAATTCGCACATAGTGTGTGAATGTAGTAATTTGTGAAACCTATTAATCCATATATTATTCACAATAGACCATGTTTTCAAAATGTTCTGAGTCTGACATTTGACCACTTTATGAAAAAAAATATGGCAGGAAGGGAATCATGGGAGGAAATCAGGAAGTGAATCATGGAAATCATGGAAAGAGAAGGAAGGGAATCATGGCATCTACCACCAAAAGATTAAAGAAGTGGCTGAAATTGAGAAGTCCCAACAGTGTCTACAAAAGGCTGGTCTGAATGACAGCATGGAGGCATTAATCACAGCAGCACAAGAACTGGACTTGAGGACATGAACAGTAGAGGTCCAGGTCTTCTTCTCCAGCCAAATAGCATATCCAGAATATGCATGATGAAAGAAGACGGAAATAGGTACAGTATACATGGAATGCCACAGCCAAGAAGCTGAGATACTGTCCAGGAACATCTGTTCCAATATCAAGATGGGAGTAGTGAAGAATGGAAGAGCAAAGATCCTGTGGGACCTCCAGATCAAGACTCATAAACTCTTCATGGCTAACCAATTGGGCATTGTGATGGTCAAGAAACCCTAGAAGAAGAGAGTTTTGAAAGATGTAGGAATCCATAGGGACAACAACTATGAGAAGAATGAACATGGGAAGCCGGATAAATAACAAGGGAAGAGATGTGGAAAATGAAGGGAATAGTGGTAACTGGATTTGGAATTTCAAAGAGGAATTTCTACTAAAATGTTAGTGGATGAGCCTATCTGATAATTCTTGGAGTTCAGTGAGAAATTAAGTTTTGTTTACACAAAGTGTGTTCTTTAATGTTTACCCTGACCTGGATACAAACACTCTCCAAATGCAGGATTTTAACCAGGTCTCCTGTATCCAGGTGAAAGATTGTTCTACTCTGTTAGCCAGTCACACCTTACAACCCAAGACAGAAAGGGGCAACTGCCCACAAAGTAATGGGTAAGAGTTTTTTTTTTTTTTTTTTAATATATATGATGTGTGGCCACACAGCATTACTAACATAAGAATTTATGTGGCTGTTATGCCCCATGTCTAGGCTTTAGGACATGACACAACCACCCCCCCCCCCCCCCCCCACTACCCCCCACCACCTTTCAAACAGTCAGTAGCCATAGATAGTTAAGTATTATCTTTTTATTTTTGTGAACATAGAGATTTTCCCATTTTTTTTAAAGGTGGCATCTGTACTCTTCAGGGTGGACCCAGGCTAACATAACAAACTAAAGACAACTACCTTAAATAATAACCTTACCTGATTTCTAAATAAATAAACCAAAAGGACAAGGACTTACCTCCCTAAACTAAAGAAACAGGAGAAAACAGGGATCAACAAAAATGGCAGTCCACCCCTACTCAGAAACCACCAGTGACTGACTGAGTCAAAATGTGGCTGGTTGGAAGCTGGGGGAGAAAGGAATGAGCCTCTCCTGTTTCCTAGCACTTAAATCTTCCTCAGGTGATCTCCGGTAGCCAATGCCGAATGAGCAACCGCACACTCCTCCAATCCCGACTAAGCACCTGTACACTAAAATGAATAAGTCATTGAATCCACAGAAGACATGAGTCGGAACAGTGGCCATTTGCCAGTAGAAATGGACTGTGTGGCAAAAACCAGCGCGGCAAAATTCAACCAGCATAAATAGAGTCAAGTAACTGTAATAAGTGGCAGTATGTTTTTAATAACACATAATCACTTCCATTCTGCCTCACTCTTGTGTTCACAAACATGAAATTTTCTGTTGTTAATATAAAATGGCATGCTTGATATTATGGGAGCCATGTGTGTGCTGTTCAGAGGGGTGTTGTGTCACATAAAAGTCTGATGCAAGACAGTAAACGGTCAAAAAAAGATCTTAGCCAAAATGTAAATTATATCTGAGATTTACAATGTTTGAACTGTCTGATCTTCACCAGACTTTGTAGTCTTATGAAAAACTTTTTTTGGAATAAGAGCCCTAACATCAGAAGCTGGAATGAGCTCTTACACTTAGGAGTTTTGCTAACCCAACCATTTTTTTCTTCTTCTTTTTCTCTCTTTCTTACGAATGGTCAGGGTCAGTTGACATTTTCATATTTAATCCCTTTATTTGATTGATGTGAGCTGTGAAAATTGTATAAATGTTATATTTTACTGAGGGTATGGCAAGAAATATGTCAAACACAAACTTCTGATAATTCTATTTTCACATTTGTATTGTCTTATCAATCTCATCAAGCAGCAACTGAGGGTTTGATTATATGTGAAAGACATACTTGCTCTGTGTCAGATCCACCACAATCAAGTCCTTCTCTAGCAGAACCACAACTGCATAAGGCTCCTGGACCTCTGTAAGGTACATTATCAAAATGAATGGAATAATAATTATAATACCACCCATAAGTAGACCTTTGAAAAAAATTTAAAATTATAAAGTATTTATCTACCACACTTTGGAAAATTGATTAAAAAACTGTCAGATCAAAAAAATGGAGGATTTTCATTAGCAATATAAATTAAAGCTTGACTAGATCAAATTATCTGATAATTCTTGCATTTCAGTAGGACCTGAAGTCATTGTAAATACTACGGAGTCAGTGTAGGATAATCTAAATAATATAGGAGATATTTAATGTTTGCAGTTTTTGGCATAGCAGCTCTATAAACCCACTTCACACTACCTACTCTACATCAAAGGCCCCTGCGGCTGCAAACCAAATCTCTGCATTGCTAATAACCTACAGAGACCACTAAATTATATTAAATAAAAATGTTACAAAAGCTTTGTGCACACACCATTGATGTAAGGAGTTTCACAGAGCACCGTGAACTCTACAATAGGATAGTCCATCTCCAGAATTGTGATAGCTTTGCCATGCATGATGGTTAATGTTGGCCGTCGTCCTGCTTTGTCATATGAAAGGCCCCCAGAGAAGATAACAAAAGGCTCACTGTTATGGAGGGAAACACATATTCAGAGTGAGTTTGTTTGGGTTTGCTCCAGTCCTAGTGGTTGAAATTAACATGTCAAATAAAACACTAAAAACAAATGAACAGTGAGTATAACAGTCAAATAAAAATAATGAATACAACTAAACTGACTTCCACATATGACTTTTCATTGCAGTTCTGAATCATAAATGTGTAATCAGGATACTTTGGAGTCACTAAGATCTAGTGGTTAGGACTTGTTGAAGAGCACACACCTGTTTCTTGAGGTCTTATACTCTACTTTCAGTATGGGTTTACACGACTCCTTTCGCCCATCCTTCTGTATCTTTCCTAAATTAAAACAAAGAGAATGACAATGGATGACATTTATAAACTTTCAGTTTCGTTAAACACTAGTGATCATGGGTTTTGGCACAAAAATTATTAATGTTTTTGGTTTAAACTTGACAATTTTACAAAGTCATCAGCTTATCGTAAGAAAATTCAAAGCATTACTTTATCACATAACACAACATTATCAGTGCCTAAGCATTAGGGATAGAGGATTATTTTGTCCAACATGACATACCTCACACAAAGATGAATGTGAACTGTAGTGACAAGGACAACTGAGCAGCCACATAAGTTGTTAATAAAGTTGATAATCATGATTTTAATTGCGATTTAGCAGTTAAAACATTATTGTTTGTATTAATTTTGTTGAATGTTTTGTGACATAATATGATCGCGAGTTTATAAAGGTTTCTATACACCAGACTGTGTTGCTTCTCGCAGCAAACTACTGCCACACAACAACAAACCACGGACACCATGCTCATGGTAGGGAGACATTCCTATCTTTGTAAAAGTCCAGCCAGGGAAATTTACATCTCTTGGAACTTTATAACTCCTGACAAAGGAATCATAAAGACCCGGAAGATGTTGATGATGTAAAAACCAGTCTCACAATGGGGATGGCGGTGTAGGGACAGCTAAGGAGGTGTAAGACAGCGGCTTGGTAATCAGGGAAGCCTGCCATCTATGCTGGCACTGATCTTGTGTGACCCACACTTCCCAAGGAATAAGTTGGATGACCTCAAGCTACATACTAAATCTGTTGTTTCAAAAATAGCCAACAGAAGAGGAGGGCAGCAGAAGGTTATTCAAATGATTACTCAGAGTGAAAGCTCTTCTGTAATTCAGTAATGTATAATGATTAAGTAGTGTTATAGCACTACATCATACATCATATAAATGTGTCCAAAAACAGATGGTAACTCGATTTTGATCACCTTGGATTGACCAACTACATCACATTCAGTGATGCCAAAAATGTGCAAATGCAAAAAAAGGGTTTCCATTACACCTTTGCGGTAAACTGGAGTATTGACAAGCCTGAAAAATCCACTTGTGAAAGTGTAAAATGATTTTTGAGATATTTGACAGTCTTATCAAATTCTATGTGTTTCCATTACGTTTTTTGTGATATTTGGGTTTTGCACAAACCTAGAGGTAATGGAAATGTGACTAGTGAAGAAGGATGCAGACTGTGTACTGCACAAGAGGTTGTCTGTTATGCTGATGTCAAACTACTATGCTTGAGCCTCAGACCTGCCAAGGAAATTTGTGAACACTTTCATATGTACTGTTTACGTGCCCCCCAGTGGCAATGCAAATGTAGATCAGGCTGCAGCACAGGTAGAAGACTGTATGCAAAGATAGGTAAAATCTTGCACCATACTTACATGTACAGAAGTACATGTACACACTGCATGGTTCTTCTAGGTTGTTCCTAAGGTATTTGTCCATCAGCCCTCCGACTTGGCTTTTTGTGGCACGTTTGTAGAAAATCTTGGACATGATCATCGACCTGGCTACAAACTTAGTAACAGGCTGTGAACGCTGGATTCTTATGAAACTGCCTCAAAGAGGCTGTAGGATGGTCCAAAAATAGTTTGTAGGGTGTTTGCAGTTGTTGGTATGGGTCATTGTGATCAAGGCTTAACACTAAGAGAATCTGGGTGACTATTGCAAGTACGACTTTGAATAAGAAACTACTGCTCACAGTTGATGAAAAAAAATGGCAAATGAGTTAAAAAAAAACCCTTTACATAAGATATGATTCATGTGACTACAATATTGAAAATAACAATATCTGGAATGCCACAGAAATTTATAATAGAATCGGAATCTTTAATGACACTGTACAAGAGTACGATGAACTTGTGTGCTGGTCCATTCAGTGCCAAAAAAAAAAAAAAAAAAAGAGAATAATATAGACATTTGTGAGAAGTACATAAAAAACAAGTATTTAAACATAGCACAAAAAGTAGGGGGATTTGTGTTATGATCCTGAGTGTGTGCGTTCCGAACCCTTTTCCTTGTTCCGAGAGGTGTGCTGGTGGGAGGGGCGATCTCGAGTAGAGCTGACGTCCCACACACCTGATCCTATTATGTAGATTAGTCTACTATTTAAGCTACGCTCCCCTAACCACCCATGCAGGATTATTGTTTGTTCTTCGCCAATGAGAGTAGGGAGTGATCTTTATGCAGTGTTATTTTCTACTGAAAGTTAAGTTCAAGCCTAGGGCCAATGTGCCTACTGGTTTTTTGTTGTTTATACGTGTTTTGAGATTTTGTGTTATTCCTATTTATGGTGGTTTTCTGTTTTTTTTTTTTTTTTTTGTTACTTTGCATGAGGAAGAATATTTTGGTTGATACTTTGTTTTTCCTAGTGGATTACTTTTGTTGTTACTTTTGTAAAACTTTCTCTTGTGAACTCTTTCTGCACTTGGGTTCTGTCCATCCGATGATCCTGACAGAGTAATCCCACCAGTATGGACCCAGCAGAAATGGATAAGCTTCAACGGTTCCTGTCCTGGCAAGCTTCGATGGAGCAGCAACACGAGTCATCGCTGGGACAAATGAATGCTCACTTACAACAACTCACCACCAGCATCTCAGAACTGGGAGAACAGCTAGCAGCTCTACAAGACTATCACACTCCTTCTCCCAGTACCACCGCTTCTCTTTCCTCCATCAACTCACCGACGGTCACCATCTCACCAGCTCGTGAACCACATATATATATATATATATATACCAGCGAGGTATGCAGGGGATTTAGGCACCTGTTCCCAATTTTTACATTAGGTT
>JAOWBL010004379.1:0-11192 GCA_028564865.1 Zenarchopterus dispar | reverse complement strand
GACTTGGCAGAATGTGAAATTTTACATTCATAATCGTATTGCAGCCTACAAAAAATGGACTGGGTAAATGTAGACCACGGAAGCTACTGCTGCTTGGTTCAAATAAAAGGTTTTTTTCACAAGTCCCCACGTTTAATGTTTTCTCTGGAAGTCCTCCGCGAGCATGTTCAGAACAGGTGCCGTCAGAAAGATTAGAATTGCAGGTATGTGAAGGTGTGTATGAGCGCTTTGTACAGTGTTACATTTTACTGTTTTTTTTCAGATCTCTGGGACTTTTAGAAAGGCTGGTGCCCACAAGTGATGGGATGAAAAAAGGTCCCCGGAGAATGTAAAATCCCGTTTTTGTGTGCGTGCGTGTGTGTCTGTGTATATCTCCCTTGGATAAAGGTTGGATAAAGGATTTACCAAATCATGGTAGTAACCATTAAAATATATGCAGACTAAAAAGAAAAGAAACCAATGGGTCATGTAACCTAATGCTTTGTCCACCGTTTAATAAGGTCAGTGGGTGTACCGGTGCCTTTCACATTTAATGAGCCAGGATAAGCTCGAGCAGACACCCATGACTCTGGATAGGATTCAGCAGGTGTAGATGGATGGAAATTAATACCTGTCCATAGAATCAGAAGCTGTAAGTGGAAGCTGTAGAGGAGGTGGGATTTGATGAGCATCAGCGAGCATGGTGGGCGACAGTTAAGAGCTAAACTCTATCTTTTCATTTATTTGATGCAATTTATCTGTTTGGCTAAAAAAAAAAAATAGAAAGAAAGAAAGTCAGTGCCTGGGGCTAATGAAGGTCAGAGCAATATGTTTAAGCTGGTGGCAAGGTATTTGACCATAACTGATGCAACGAGGAGCCTTTCATTCCTTAGACAATAACATCTGAAGATATATCCTGTAACTATCTAGGAGATGTTACTCTGTTGCAGAAGCATCACAAATGATTGACAATGCCTCTGGTATCATAAAAGACTAGTTCAGGGAGCATGGGACACAGCTGTCCTTGTTTTGGTCTAATAAATGATTGTTAACATGCAAAGACAAAGGTTGATACATGATTAATTATCCAGGATGTTGCCATTGGCTCAAATGTTTAGGAAGTGTGATATATCCATTTTTGCTTGCTTTTGCTGGCAGCCCGTATTTTCCAGCTCCCAGTTGGATACTTGGAGTGCTGACAAAAATATGACATTTATTTATAATCATTCCTTAGAAAAGGGAAAGTGGGAACACAGCACAGTTTTTGTCTGTTTCTGTTGCATAAATGGGAATCCCAGAAGGGTTTTCCATCCAAATAGGATTTTAGTTTCCTTTTCTTTGTTTTTAGATGCAGTATTAAAGGGTTTTCTTCTAAACTAAGCAGAAATGCCAAACTGTTGGACATTCTTGGGTTGCAACTTCATGGCAAATATCTATTGAGTTGAAATTTTGTTAACTCCTTTTATCTGTTAACAACAAAATCTGCAATAAATGGAAAGCAATCAAAATACAAAATATAGTTTATGATTCTTAGCTTTTAAAGCATTTATTTGCAAATGTAAGAAAATTTGAGGTAATACACACATACATGCATGCACAAACACTCTGTAATTCTCTGATTGTGAATATTTTTATCCAAATTTTTATAAATCCGTTGTATATCATGTCTTTCTGAAGTATAGATTTACAAACACTCAACCTTATTTTAAGAGAAAAATGCATCCTGTACACACAACACACACACACACACACACACACACACACACACCCTTCAGCAGTTGTTGCACTTTATAACATTTTTTTTCTCTGTAAATCAAAGCCAACAGCAACATTTATAGTTTTACATCTCCAAAAACACATTCTGCAAATACCAGTGTCAAAAACAAAACTCACTCATGATTCTGTTAAGTCTAGCTTACGAAGTTCAAAGCATTAGATTGAAAAAAAAAAACCCTGCACAGTTCACTTGATCTCAATTTTGCAGAAAAATGGTCGAGCTTCAGCACCAGCTGTGGTCTCTCTCAAAGTATCCGAAAGAGTTGCTTTGACTATTTTCCTGTCAGCTTTAGAAACGTTTGTCTTCAGTTTGAGCAGAGCTGAAACGTGTTTTTCACTGTAGATAAAAAGGAAAGACACATTATGCTAAATTTGTTACTTATTATCAAAGTTTAAATGTGGGTTCACTCAGTTAAAAAAAAAAACTTATAACCTCTGTAAGATACACACAGAGGTTATAATAATTATTTGAATATATCTGCTGTTGCACCAATATACATTTTAAAAAACTGTAATTGTAATTTATAATATTTAAAAACAATCAACTATTTAATTGTGTTTGATTTCTTCAAGCTTGATCAATTGAATGTCACTAAAGACTTCAGTCAAACATTGAATCAAGACATGTCCTAAGAAATCCGACCACAGATCAAAACTGAGATTGATCCTAAGTGTCTCTTGTGAACTAGTTTCATCATTGTTGATGTGTGTAACAAGGGTCTATAAAGGACACAGGATGAGTACCCAAAGTTTTACTGGGTTGTTTTTGACTACGACAGTGTGAGAGCTAGTTTCCGAAAAGTAAGCAAATATTCCTCAAACTAATATTTAAAATTATACAATATTTTAATTTTGAGAAAATCTCCTAGGCTAATATAACTGCCTACAAATTTTATGTTCTGAATAAAGAGGTAAGCATGTGTTTTTTAATTTACTTTTGTGCAAAGAATTTCAGCAGGACTGAGAGATATGAAGGTTAGGTGTCAGACACTAGATAGCTGATTAATTTTGCCAGGAAGCTTTAATGGCTGCTTCCTATCCCTCACTGGTTTTTCTCAGCTTTCAGCAGTAACACTTTTGTTTCAGCACAATAAGCCTATTTTTAGTTTATACCATTCCCATGATGATTTAATCTTGCACGAGGGAAACTTCTGACAGCAGTTGAGAAATGTTCATCTTATTTACTCCTCTTGCTCAGCTCTCTGGAAACTCGGCCTGTTTATCGTTTCTCAAAAGGATTGTTACATACACGTGTCATGACACCACTGCTTCCATATTAGGTCAATTACACTCAAGACAACTGGCCAGAATAAATAATAGATAACGTCCTTCCGGTGCTTTCGTTTGTAAAGCAAATCAAGTTGAAGTGAATCCAAGATACACAACAGGAAAGTTACCTGAGGTCAGGATAAGCAAATCCCAGAGCAACTATTTGCATCTGTATGGCAGGAATATCTTGGAGTTTCAACACCTCTGCCATCTTGGTCAGGATTTCCTTTAACCACTCCTCCTTTGATCCCTGCCGAGACACAAGAGTGAGATCATCTTGAGTTTTTCCAGGGAATTTTCCACTAATTTTTGTCCAGGATCACTGGGGAATCATAATATGTTTGTTTTTTTAAACAGATGGAAGGTTAGATGTTGAATCTGGTTGCTTTGATTTAAGCCTTACATATACCTGTCACCAACATATCCAATCCAATAGAAACTTGATAAAATCAGGTTCTTTTAGATTTTACTCATGATTCGTGAGTTTATTGGTGTGGTGAGTTAAATTCCTCTATATGCTGAGTCTCACCATGTCACAGAAAAGCTGGTGCAGACTCTCTGCATTGTCTATAACAGTCATGTAAGCTGTCTGCTGCTGCTCCCTGTCCTTCAGCTTGACTTCTCCTCTCAGTAGTCTCCGTACGTACTCCTCTGTCACTTCCTGGTGAAACTGGCCAATCAGATCCTGAAAATAATCCAACCACCATGCCATTAATTCAAATAATATTTTAACCAATCTACTGGGCATGCCAAGGATATTAAAAGAATTGAGATGGCAAGATGTGGATTAAGACAGTTTTCACTTAGAATTGAATATGTTTTTGCAGCAAAATGGTAATTAAAGTTTGCCTTTTGTGCAACAGACCGACATCAAAATCAAATGTTTCCATACAACTGGGTCAGTACAGATATATTTATGACAAAATAGGCATGCGTTAGAAGCAGAGGCCATGAACTTCTTTTGTGTAGTTAGTCAACTTATATGGACTTAAACCATACCTGTACACACATAAAGTTAAAACTATCTCATTTTATTCTATCAAAGAGACACAAGTGCACTCAGAAAGCATGAATTAATCCCTCACCTGGTGACATGGTGGGTACAAACCCTGAAGTTCCTGCACCTCTTTTTCAATGCTGCTCAGTAGTTTCTCAAACAAGTTCTTTTTCAGCCAGTCTTTGGTTCCCAGTTTTTGGTACTGTGGCTGTAACATAATGCATTTGTTATGATCATTATTATTTTTAATCTCATACAGATGCATACAATGATATTTCTGTAACACACTCACCTTGAGGAGTTTGTGCATAGGACTTAATAAATAAGCATGAGCAGATTGTTTCATGTCAGTCAGAATGCACAAACAGTTTTTCTGTACATCTTCTGGGAAGAAATGTGGTTTCCTGTGAAGGACATCCCTGCAGAGAGGCCACATGAGATCCATAAGCTCACAGCAAACAGAAAAATAGTAAATCTCCTTCTCTTCAGATCAGGAATATACCTGAACTGTTCGATGCAGCCAAGATTTGCTTTGATGTGCGCTTTGCTGTTCCATCTGTTCTGTTTTATGATGTTTTCTTGAAAGACTTTGAAACTGGGGTGAAAATAGTTTCCACATACATAATTTTGTCCATATTTAGTTAAAATGACAGTCTTCATATGAAATCATTAATCTTGTTACCTTTGCATTAAATCAGTGAGCTGGCATGTTAACATCTGGGCTTTGAGCTGGCTTCCTGTGACTCTTTCTGTTGCTGTCACCATGCCATTGATAAACTAAATAAAGATAATGGACACAAAACAGTGATAGTAAGTAAAAGTCCTTCACACAGCCATCTACATTTGTGTACATTCTTCCACAATCAACATATACAGCAATGAGCCTGCTGCTACTTCAATCCATTATCAAGTCCAATGAGATTTTCATTTGAAAACAAGGTTCTATTAATTGGTTAAAGTGTTCCTCTGGGAAAAATATCCCCATCTTTTTTGTAAATGTTTTCCTCAGTGCTTTAGTTTTTTCTGCACTTAATGTGAAACAGACTGGAAAATGTAGAATTGAGAAATTCCAGCTGTGAAAATTTATGCTAAGAACATAAGAAATGTTTCATTTGTACCTGAATGACATCGTATGCCAGAGGACTGATGTAGCAGCCATCCTCTCTTATTGGCTCCTCCCCTTCAGTCCATTTTTTCATGTCCTCCTCCAGGACTCGACCGATATACATGGACAGCTCGCTCTGAACACACAGTAACATGCAGGTCTTACATTAAAGCTTTTCATTTCATAATTTAATCATCACAAACCCAGAGGCTGTAAATCTGCATTAACAACATTTACTGAGTGCAGTGATGTCACTGGGTAAATGGAACAAATATATTGATTATTTTGCAATTATTTAACCACTTTCTGGTCAGGCGAGATTAGATGACTTTCTTAATAGTGAGACTGAGGTAATTTACCTTTTTTTCTAGTTTGCAATTGGGGAAGCATGAATGCAACAAATGTAATGATCTATTACACTGTTATCCAACCCTGGTCCTCGGGGCACCCTGTCCTGCAGGTTTTCCATGCTCCAACACACCTGATTCTAATTAATGATCATTAAGAGGTTGTCACCAAGGTCTAAACAACTCTGTTAATGACACAGTCACTTGTATCAGGGTGCGATAAGCCAGTGAAACATCTGAAACATGTAGGACAGTGTCCCCTGGGGAAAATGTAAAACATGGATGATTTGACTGTGCTGTTGTAAAATTAATTTTCTTAAAAACAATGTATTCTAAAAAAGAAACAATAAAAGAAAACTTTTGATCAACTAACATGCTAAAACTGTGCAAAAGTTTTAGTAACCAAGCTTGGACTACCTTTTGCTTTTCTAGGTACTGCTCCTCCAGGGAGTTCAGTGACTGTTCAGGCAACAGCTTTCCCAGCTCTGCAATATCGATCTCGCCGGTCAGCTCAGGCTTTTGAAGGATTCTGACACAGAAAAGAAATCACATGCACATTTATTAGCATCCCAGTGCACAAAACTACAGAAATCATCCTGCTTTTGCAGACATTCAGATTCATATTAGATCCATATCCTCTACATAATAGTCAATCTACAGTACACAGTGGTCTCCAGAAGGAATAATTAACTGTTGCATTTGAGCTTTTTAAACATGTTCTCTCCCGGACTTTCTGGAACTTGATTTAAAGTGTTTTGGGAATGCTGTCTTAAAACAAACTGTTCTGTAAATGGGAGCCAGTTTCAGGCAGCAGATATAAAAAAGAGGATTTGTGCTTCTTTCAAGACTTTAAAACTTCTCTGAATTTGCTTGAAGGCTGAGTGGTGTGCTGACACATGGATGATGACAAAGTTAAATTGTGTATTTCTACTGATAATGAGATCCAGAGGTGTGTCTGGGTATTATAATCCTCAGATAAATTTGGAGGGTCAATGTATAAAATGCTACATGGAAAAATAAATAAATAGAATCTAATACAACACAGTGACAGTTGCTCCCCTGGAAACAGCTTACTGTGCTTCCTACTTGGAATTCCCATTTGTGTTACTAGTTACATACACTTACATAAAAAAGATAAATTTTATTTCCACAATTCTTGTCAAGAAAAAGCATAAACATGACTTCACACAGTAAAATAGCTTAAGGCTCATTGTTAGACATTATTAGACAGAATGAGCTGAGGTAGTGGGCTTCATGATGGCTGTTTTTGGTTGGATCTGAGATTTTGGAGAAATGAACACCAGATAGCAGGACAATCGATAAACTGATGGATCTCTAGCTGTAAAAGTGTTATATAAAAACAAAAGCCATTATAGGGGTCAAGACTAATAAGTGCTTTTTGAAAGCTGTAATGGCATCTTACCCTGGATAATAGTCATTCACCCAGCGTAAGAGAAAGGTGCTGTCCTTGTCTTCCAGAACAAAGTCTGCAATCTTTCTAAGTCTGGTGCTGAAGGTCTGGTGGTACAGTGTAGCATAAAAATGACAGATGTTTGCTTCTGGTGGGTAGCAGTCCTTTAACACCTTCACCACAAACAGCAAGTCCTCCTTCATCTGCTTGCCCATGGAGTGGATGTCAAACTGGATACTCGACTGCTCCACTTGACCAGAAAGCCTCGTCACTGGGTTGTCCATTCGACTCTCCACCAAACTATGCAGCATGGAGTCATGGAGTTTCTTCCAGTTGCTGGGAGTCCGGTGTTTCTTTTGTTTCCACTTCAGGTCCTGCTCCTCTTCTTGGTAGATGGCTTTTACAGCAGATGTCAAAGCTGTCGTCAGAGCAGAAACTTCTGGCTTGTTATCAATCTCATCAGCAGTGTGAGAGAGACTTCTCTGTACACTCTGAAATATGATCTTTTCTAGGGCTTTATGGTCTGCATTGATCTGATAGAACTCTTCTGCATGATCTTTCAGTTTCACTTCCTCTGTTATCTCTCTGAGCAGCTGATTCTCTCTGTCTATCAGCAGTAGGCCGGCCTCACATAAGTGGTTTTCTTCAAGAAGCTGCTCAAATGTGTGAGTTGCTAGATGAGAAAAACAAATATTAGCCTCTTTTTAAAATGTAATAAAGTCACATCGGGACATTATTTCTTATTAACTATTATATTATTAACATGCAACAAATTTAATAATTATTATGAAGTCAACAGAGTTTAGCATATTTTAGCTTTTCATCTGAGCATTTGTCAGTTTTGTTGTCCACAAACAGCAAACTGAGTGTTCTTTAGTATCTGTTAAACTGTGATTAACTCACAGTTTTAAAGCCCTGGTGATTTTTTTCTACTGACAGACATTTGAATGGCTGCCAAGAAAAAGTCTGAAAGATTTTTCTTTTTCTTTTCCCCCACTTGGATAGCTATATTTTCCTCAGTATCACAGTAGATGTGCTATACTTATCAAATCCACCATAGATTCATAACAAGAAGTTTGAAATAGTTTTCAGATATATGTTTTGTTTGGAAAAGTGTTAAAGAGATTCCAGAAATCACAATCAGTGAGTCTCATTTTTATCATCATTTAAAAATACATATTAAACTTCAGGGAGTTGAGAAATAGAGTACAAATGTTGATCACAGTGGATACCCATGCACTATTGAGATGTAAGTTTAATAAAGTAATATTTTTGTCATGATAATTAAATGGCTATAGCCTCTCACCAACTGAGGGTCCTTCATCAACAGCTGACTGCTGTTTGTCAGTCAAAGTGAGACTGGTGACAGCTGCATCAGGGGTGTGTTGTCTCCAAAACCTCGGCAGTCTTCCTCTGAACCATGTTCCTCCACTGGATCGCCCACTCTGATTTGTAGCAAAGTTTTTTCTGACAGCATCTGACTCTGAACAAATCCGCATTTCTGAATCTGGCTGGGTACAGGTCCTCATCCACGCAGAGAAATGGGACCAGGAGTCCAAGCATGAACTCTAAGCATGAAAATAAAAAGATCAAAGATAGAAGATGCAAGAAATGTTAGAAAAAAAACAAAGTAAAAAGTTAATTAGATAATTTTTTAATTATACAAGTTAAATTTGAGATTATCTGTCACTCAGAAAAAAAGTTAAATATCCTGTGAATGAACCACACATGCTATCTCTAGACCCTCGGAAGATATTACTCACCCTGATTGCACAGTCACTGCTCTGACTCTGTGTGGGTTTCTTTTTAACAGAGACAAACTCCTCCCACTTTAGAGATGATGTGAAATGGAAAATCCAAACAACCTCCCACAAGCATATAAGCCACTTTCAGAAACACAAAGTGAGGCAAGCTCTGGCTTGAAGGGAAACACAAACATCTCATGAATTTTGAAATTTTGTGCACACTTTTATGGTGCTCAGCCAACTTTGGTGATTCCCCCATCTATAGTTTAACACTATCAGAAAGATGTCTAACTTAATCTGGCTAATAATGGTTTTCTGCAAAAATCATTCAGAATCAGCAGGAGGAAAATAAAGAATAAAAAGGTGATATCAAATGATTTGCTTTGTCCAACAGCTATAAGTTTTAATAAATGGGAACCTGAAACAGTCAAAAGTAGACGCTTCTGACAGCTGCTAATCAAGAAACATACAAAGAGCATGAAGCAGATCTTCAATTTCTTTCCTAGAAATGACCTAGAAAAAGGACTTAGAAAAAAGTCTCTGGTATTTTGGTACAGCAACAAAAGTTTAATTACCACATAAGAGTGACAGTCTTTCCAGACAGTACTTAGTGTAAACATCCTATAAACAGCTCCCAGGAGACAGAAAGATAAAATTAGACATGTCATAGTCTGGCAAGCAGTTCTGGGGGGTTGAATTTTAGTTTTACTTTTGGTTTTAGTAGTGATTTAGGAGCACCTTAATCCTGATGTTTAACTCTACCCCTGTGCACGCAAGAGTCAAGATCACATTTTTCGAGTGCAGAGCGGCAGTCCACTTTCTCCAGAGTCTGCAGCCAGATCCTTTCCTGTTTGGATTGGTTGAGCTGCTTCAGTATGGGAATCATTGGTTTTAACATCATGCAGCAGCCACAGATGACAGTCTTTCTTTGCTAACTTCAACAGCTGCATAGATCGAGCCACAGATTACACCTCAGATTCAAACTTCTGTGTCTGATGACTTCTGCTTTGTGTGATTTACACCCCAGCTGCCAAACTGTGACTGTGTGATGTATAAATATATCACTAATGAAAACATTCAATAAGTAAGAACCATTGTAACATAGGAGAGAATGATACAAGGCTTTACCGTTAAAGGGTAATTTTAAGCAGCAGTTTTTGATGTTATTTGTATGAAATAGATGTAACTGTTGGTTACAGTTAATTTGTTCTATCTTACAGATTTCAGGCATTGAAATATTTTATTGATGCATGGAGATGTTTTAATGTTTTATATTTTGTGTTTTATTTGTGAAGTATAAACTCAATATTCTGAGAAGTAAACAAAAAGGAAGCAATGAAAGTGGGGTTTAAGATATTTTTTTCTTTGCTGCTGTGTCAAAGTTTCATTTCCTCCTGCAGGTTTGTCATAGCAGATGTTCAAAGCTTGTTTCACCTTTGCTGTTTAGTATTAAGATGTGATTTATGGTTAAATAAACATGCTTGATAAGTCACTCAAATTCTCAACAAAGAAAGAGTTTGTGAATGATTTTTGAATTATATGAAAAGGATGTTTGCAAAGGTCAGTTTTTTAAGAGATTTTACACAAAATACAGCTGTTTATGTAAGTGGAACTTAAAAAAAAATATTGTATGTAAAACCTTTATATTCTACAATTTCTATGAATCTAGAGTGGTTTTTATAATACTATTGTTTTCTGATATTTTGCAACACAACTAAAGAACTAATATTTTTGCCTGATGACAGCTAAAATGATCTGCATGTGTGTTGTAAACAGCTTTTCTTACCTTTCAGTCTGAAAGATCTGCATGATCTGCTAGGAAAACAGATAAAATGCTTCAAACATCGCTGCTGAAATTTACTTGAAAGGAAAAAGTACAGGAAAAGACTTAGAAATCCAACATAATGCTGTGAAAAGCCACAGTATTTTCTCTGGCTTAGACATGCTTTAACAAGATACATTGACCGGACTTCATTTCAAATCAGAAAACATTTTGATAATTGCTCTTTATCCATAAACTTCCATGTAAAATACTGCATCAATAACAAATATGATAGTGGTTTATTATTTACTCTGTTCCTCAAATCAGTCTGTGCATTTCAGTTTTTACTTCCTTATAAAAAACATAAAAGTCTCAAGTCAAAACTAGTGCCCTCAGCGTGGTTTCAAAAATGACATTTTAACAAGGTGCTGTCGTTTCTCACAAAGATTGTTGTTTTAAAGATCATAAATGTATTTTCCTCTTAATTCACTCTGTGGACTGATAACAAGCATGGGCAGGATTTTTCTCCATTGGATAATATTTAAGTAAAATATTGTTCTTCTGCTTTCATTTCTTTACAATGTTTTTAATGAGGTGCTTGTCTGTTTTGTTCCTTTGATTTTGGACCTTTGCTGACTTTCTGTTGGTCTGTTTTCTGGAATTTAACTGATTTACTAGATTGTGCCTTTTGGATGTTGATAATGTGGCGATATCCCCAAAAACAAGTTCATGCATTTATTACTTCCAGGCTTGATTATTGTAATGCATTGCTATCTGGCTGTTCTAAAAGCTCTCAAAAAA
>JAOWBL010004377.1:0-11195 GCA_028564865.1 Zenarchopterus dispar | reverse complement strand
ATATACCTGTACAGCACTTTGGTCATTCTAATGGGTGTTAAAGCGCTTTATAAATAAAGATTGATTGATTGATTGATAATGCTATAGCACAGATTACTAATGGCAGCAAATTCGTCTAAAGCCTCTTCCTAAAACTCACTCAGCATCTTGTGTCCTGAGGAAAATACTTCCTGTCTGTGTCAGAGTCTCATGGAAAAACCACAAACCACAGGTCAGTAAACAGTCATCTAGGAACACTGAAAGCCCCATCTGTCCATCCATTCATCTGGTCATTCATCCACCCATCCGTCTGTCTGTCTGTCCGTCCATCTGTGACCATGCGTCTCCAGACTGGGTTGGTCATAACCTACTGCAATGATTTTTAGTCTGACATAAGTTTAAAGTAATCACGATATATTATCACAGCTATAATATGTAACATTTTACACATCAAAAATAAATAATTCAAACAAATTGTTTTCAGAACTGTCGCAAAATCGAAATATGACTGATTTGCTTTGGTTTTTCTTTTTTTTTTGTTTTTCTAAAGATTTTCACATTAATATATGTTTAAAAAAAAATTACAAGCCAAGTGTTTTGGCTCAGAAAACCTATTAAAGAACAGTAATGTACATTTATCAAACAGGCTTTGTGGTTGGATGATCAGCAGGATGCATGGAGATGAAACAGCTTTGTTTCCCACAGAATTTAAAAGATGGATCTAAGAAAAACCGTTCTAAGTGATTCTTCAGTTATGTGACCATGAAACTGCAGCCCTGTTTGTGTGCTTTGCTGCTGGTAATAAATAGTTGATGTGAGCTCAGAGCCCGCAGTCATTCAGGCTTCGAAGAATATGAATCACCGATCAGATGATACAATGTGAACCTTTTAATGTATGAGCCAGACCTTGAAAACTGCTCATTTCTTAAAACCTTCTGATATTTAAAAACATTCCTCTTCCCTTTTTTTTTTTTTTTTTTTTGGATAAGTGGAGTCTTGAGGTTTCACTGCAGCTGATAAACTGATGCCAGTTAGATGTACAACTGTTTTCTTTCAGAGTTCAATACCTAAGCTAATCTCTTATTTCTGTCCACCTTGTCACACACTTGTAAAACCTTGTTATTGAAGTCCTCGGGCTGGTCAGCGTAGACGTAGTGTCCGGCTCCACGGATTGTCTGCAGGAAGAGTGGAGAACAAAAAAGGAGGATATTTAAAACTGAGAAGCGATGTACAGAGATATGCCATCAAAGATATTCCTTCAATATCTTCGTATGACTGCAAAGATCATTTTAGAACTTTTTTAACAACTAATAAATTTAATATCAGACCCTCAGCTGAGTACGTTATAGAATCAGTCCTCTCCAGGAGCTTTGTCTGTTTATCTTAATCAGATCAATTCCTCCCAGTTGTGGTGATGTTGAGCTGCTGCTCTAGTCTCAGGTTTCTTTCCCTGCTGCTAACAGAGACCTGTAACATCATGTTAGCATCCTGTTTCACTGAAGGGATGGATGAAGGATGGTTGATGGATGTAAGAACAGTTCTTGGGGTTTTTCAGACTGATCAGTATTTCCAAATGTTCTTAATGTTGTTTTTAAATCAAGCTTGTCAAAGCCATGCCTTTTCTTCTGACACTTATTTAGTTAAATGGTCTAGAACATTTGCCTGTGGGTCAGAGCTTTATCCAGCTTCCCGGTACATTTTCTCCGGAGACTGATGAATTAAAAAGTAAACGTTTTAGTGGACAGTTTCTAGGAAGCCCTCAGGTTTTTAGAGAGCTTTTTTTGTATTTGAATTTTTAAACTCTCGATCTCAGAGATCAAACCACACACATTTCTGTCCTTGTCAGTAAACACCCCTAATAATAAAATTTTAAAATAAAACTTAATAGACAATTTTTTTAAACACATTTTCCAGCTTCATAAAGGTTGGGGCTCAAAGTAAACAGTGACGTTAAGTATATTCTGCTTTAACTTACTACGATCTCGACATGAGTGTGCGGTCTGATCTCCTTTATGGTGTTGCTGGAGCTGCTGTCAATGCTGGAGCGAGAGCCGTAGATGATGGTGATGGAGATATCTCCCTCCAACTGGTCCAGCCTTTGCAGCATTGGTCTTTTTGCCCAGCCGCAGGACGTGGTCATGTTCTTAAAAGCCGTTTCTCCACTGGGAGAAGACAGAGGAACATTTAGTTGAGATAGGATACAAAAGGGTGACGAGCACAAACAGGATATAATATAAAAAAATTAAATCCCCATAATTACAGGAAAGGTAACAAACAATTTTCTTTCATGATGGTGATGAAGGTGAGTGGAATCTCTGAGACTTTATAATCAGAAAGACAAAGACCTGGGGGTCTGCACGTTGAGGTGGTAGATGTATTCTGATACAGTGTTGTCTTTGAACAAGGAGGAGAACTTCTTCTTGAAATCAGGTCTCAGGGTCTGGACCAGAGTGGGACCTGCAGGAGACACAGACGAGAAATTCATGTGTTAGAACTAAAGACACACTGCACATTAACGAGAATTAATACAACCCTCATCTTTATTTCATGTAATCATCATTATTCACACATTTTTGTTCACTCTCATACTTATGGACCAACAAATCCCCCTCATGGATAACTCGGGATGATCTAACCTCCTTTGTGTTTCGAGTATTTCCCACTTTGTTGTTCCATTCTTACCCAGTGGTCCTACCAGCCGCAGGGCAGCCAGCAGGTTAAAGGGACAGAACGCAGCACTGAGAGCTTTGATCCACACTGGGATGGGTCGGTCTGCTTCAACTGGGTCCTGACATTCAGGGAAACCCCAGGGCTCCACCAGTACGATGTGCTTCACTCTGTTGGCCCCACACACACACACACACACACACACACACACACACACACACACACACACACACACACACACACACACACACACAGACAGACAGACATTTTAAGGTAAAAAAAAACAACTTTCAGCACCTTTTCACCCATTTTCACAGTTTCAAAATTAATGACCAAACCTGCCATCAAATAAAGTGATTCTAGTTAAAAGTTAATCAAAGTAAGTTGTTGATGTTGTATTTGCTTGAATGTTTGGGGTTGCATCCTGCTGAGAGCGTGGGCCACAAAGAGCTGCTAAAAAAGAAAACCTGTGAGACAACTGTTGAAAAGTACCAATCAGGAGAGGGATATAAAAGAATATGAATGACTCTGAATGTGTCATCAAACACTGTCAGAACACCATCAGTAAGTGGAGTAAATGAGGCTCCACAGAGATGGCTATGACCAGGATGAACCTCCAAAGTTGATGAGAGAAGAAGGAAAGAAAGATCACCAGCTATTTAACCGCTACACTAAAGGAACTAGAGGAATTTGTGGCAGATTCTGGTCACTCCTTGTATTTGAGTAACACCTCCAGGATTCTAAACAGGTCTGTCTTTTTGGGTGGTGTGGCAAGACGGAAACCATTTCTTACAAAAAAAAAAGGATATGAAAGCCCATCATCCCAAACCGCGTGGGAAAATGTGTGACTTCCAAAACAATGGTTCAACGTTTTGGCCTTGATTCTAAAAGGCACAAAGCCAAAACAGAGCATCATCCAAGGAACGCCATAGCAACAGTGATAGTAGCATGATGCTTTGGGACTGCTTCTCTTCAGCTGGGCAAGGGGAACCTGTCAAGATCAATGGAAAACTGAAGACCTCCAAACACCAAAATGTTTTGGTACAAAACTTTCTGTCCTCTGTCAGTAGGCTGAAAATGAAGAGGAATGGCCCAGTCAGAGCCAAGGCCACAATCCCACCTAACAGCTAAGGAAAGATCAAAAAAGAGCTGTGCACAGAAGACCCCTCACAATCTGAAGGAACTTGAACCGTTTTGCAGAGAAGAGTGGAATAAAATTAGTATAGACATGAGCAGTGTGACACAAAGTCTTTGTGAAGTTTATTCACAAGGTTTTGATGCTGTAATAAAGTCTGACATTTATGTTATTTCTGTCTTTACATTTAAAAAAACTTGCAATTTCATGAAAGGAGTGTATGATTTTTGCAGCCATCGTGGATATCAGTGTAAAATATTCATATCAGACTTATGTTAGAGCATTCTGTTGTAAATAAAAGCAACACCTGGGATTCTATTAAACATGAAAAGTTCACTGAAATGGTGAAGAGTGTCTGAAGTGTTTTCCAGGCTAAAGAAAAACCACAACTGCAAACTGACTAATCTGTGTTGGGACAATCATGTGATCTATTCATGCAAGTTCTGACCGATGATTCAGAGGCTGCACGCATCGTTTTTCTCAGTTATATCATCTCACGTTTGCCTCAGAAAGTCTTTTAGCATTTTTGAATTACAAAATACAAGGCAAAGACTTAATCTGATTCAAACACGTGATGCATTTTCAGTCCTCATTACAAATAATGTATTTTAAATACTTGTGTCATAAATACTAAATTGTTATTAAGATGACTGATGTTATGCTTCTTTCTTGAGAGCTCAATGATAGATGTCATTCTGGTAATTCTGCTGGGAAACACGAGTATGATACCAGACCATGACTGGTACTCATCCATCACACAGCATAATTGGAATACATGATACATTTCAGTTTGTATTGAAGTGTATCATGTAGCTGCACTTTTGGTCCACCTTGGAAATCTGTCTTCCATTCAGTTTGCAAGCATGGAGCTGCCTCATGTTCTGGGGTTGGGGCTTTTATATTTGCCCTTTTTACTGTATTTCTGGCAGGTTGGCTCTAACTAGTTCTGATTTTCCCACAGCACTGTGTCACAGGGATGTGTCTGTGTTCACATGGACTTGGTCATTAAACTTCCTCTCTTTGGTTTATTTAATAGGACTAAATTAAATTTAAAAGCCACAATGTTAATGCTCTTAGTTGTGTTGGATGTCTTAATCTTGTGCAGTTTTTGTGAGAGCCATCCAGATCCGGAAGCAACATACAGTAGAAGCTGCACAACTGGCTTTGTGGAGGGTGTCATATCATCATCATCGTCATCATCATCATCATCATCATCTCCGCCTCTGACTCTTCCTTTCATGCTTATGATGAGGATGTAGTAACGCTACTACTTTGCATCTGACAGGTTTTCTGACAGCCACGAGTTTTAAACCTAACCACCATATTTAGTGCAATTAAAAGCTTTTTCTGAAGTGCAAACAAAACAAAACTCATAATGCTCTCAAATGAAAAACTCAAGCTGCTGAATCTAACCCCTACCGTTACTATTTAGGCCTATGAGATTGAGTCAGTACAATATCAGTACAATTGCTCTGGAATCCAAATGGAGGATTTTCATGTCTATGAAGCTTTTCGATCAGCTCCCGGTTTGTTTAGAGATCTAAATCCTTCAAACATGCATGAGAAGTAGTTCATACCAGTTCATTATTACTTTTGTCTGTTCCCAAAACATTGACTGCAGAAGGAAAGAAGCCATCATCTCGACAGAGCATTGGCACCTTTGAGCTCATTGATTTGTTTTTCCAGTACGCTCACTCTGATCTTATGAGCACTGTAAAAAAATGAATTAATTAAATCTGATATTACCGTTTTATACATTTAAGTGAGCAATGCATTTTCACCCAAGTCAAACTTATGCTGATGTCAGTCACATGGTTTCAGATTGTTCTAGCGCTTATCTAGCGCTTGCAGTCTTCCATCTACTATTGGAAAAACATATCTAAGGTAACTCTGGGCCCCCATGCCAAGAGGATGTAGCTGCAGACTGTGGAGAGGGTGGAGCTCCACTCTAGACCAGAGACAAGTAACCTCCACTCTCGAGTCGTTGGGGTTAAGGTAACACATCAGGACAAGGTGCTCTGCAGCATTGGGACCACATGTTTCTGGTGAAACTCCACTTCCACCTGCAGCAATCCTTCTCTCCCATCCGACTGTCTCTTCCAACAACTGTGAATCCATTTATTCCACTATGTCACATATCAACTTTATGAAACAATGACAAAGAAATTCAAGAAAGTACTGATGGAAGAGAAAAGCCTGACCGAGTAAGAGACCAAACAAAAGTAAATCTAGTAAAAGTGACTTAACCTCAGCCACCCTCTGGGGGACCCACTGAGCTAAAAATGACATAAGTACTTTGAAATTTTATTAATAATTTAATAGGTGTAAATTCCTCTTCTGTCTCCAAACACAAGTAACACTCTCCCTCACTGGGACCATTAAAACATAGTCACAATTCAATAAACTTGCAAAGATCCATGCTGCCCGCTCCATTAGAGGGTTTGGCATTCCATCCAGAGCTTCTAGGACCTCAACAGTAAAAGCTGCATTTCTCCTAAAGCCAAACCATAAACACTGAGCCCGAACTTCACCTTAAATGAGGACATGTGTTTCTGATCAAGAACATCTCTGGTTAAAACTAAAGCCATTCGTAACACAAAGATAACAAAAGGAAGAAAGGGAGCAGGATTTTTACTTTTAAGCATTTGTGATTAAGAAGGGAGATAAGAGACTTGAGGACATTTTTCAGGTGTCATGGAGGGAGAGCTGGGTGCCTGCTGGAAACAGAGGAGACACAGCAAGAGGTGATGATTCAGGACAGATAGAGCCTAGTGGGAGGAGAGACGGCAGCTTGTAGGACAACGGTGTTATCACAGCACCTACAGGCACACTGTTTCCCTTACATCGTCTGCTCTCGCCAGCAGTCATGTTAACAAAAACAAACAAATACACACACAAAAATTGGTGCAATATTTGTTCAAAAGAGTTGATTTTCTCCTTGAGGGCAGGTTCTGCTGCATATATTCTCTGGTCCTTTAACAGGATTACTTTTCACTTTTGTTAAATCTTTGATCTCCACTGAAGGATCACTTACTCTTTTGTTCTGCACGGTTACACTAAATAACACAAGTCAGCGCATTAAACAATAGACAGCACTCACTGAAACACTTACAAAAAGAAAGTCCCATGTTTGCTGCTGAGCAGATAGTGAATGTTGGATAAACAGATGCCTGCTGCGGCCGAAAAAATGTGGCATCCACATGATTAGCCTGAAGTTACTGTGAAACCCTGATATGGCAGATTTAGGTGTTTAACATCTGAAGGTTCATCCCCGTGCCCCTTTCATGTTTTCACTGGTCTATTTGATACATCCTAAAAATAAAACTATGAATCATGAGTGATTTAGGAATGCTCATTTAGACTGTAGACTAATATGCTTCAGTTCCAAATAAGCACATTATTCTAAGTGCACAGAAATACTGAAAAACACAGTTAAACCTTTAAAAATGCATTTTACTACATCTATCACTAATCATGTCTGAAAGCATAAACTGATTTACTGATTAGTCAACAAAGAGGAAGTTAATCTGATTTAAATCCTGTTTTTTTCCAGCAAGTTGTAAATTCTTTCTTCGTATTATAGCAACAGTGGAAGCTTGCTTTGGGCCTTTTCTTTCTTGGGTTCTGGTGGAGCCGTGAGATTAAAAACGGGTTTGCAGCACTGATGCGGCGGGAGTGGCGGGAGTTTAGTCTTTCACCAAGACTCGTTGCATGGCCAAATTCTAGACTCCAAAGCCCATCTACACAGCAAAATCTAATAGGTAGTGAGTAAAGAAGAGCGGCAACAATAAAAGCGATGGGATTTCAGTGGTGGTCAGAACCATTAGGGACAGATTCCCCTCAATGTTACCTACTGAGAGAGGTCACCTGTGCTACTTTAAGTGGTGTGTATCCCACCAGCAGATGTCAAACACAGCTCCAACTTTTCAAGACTTGGTCAACTGCTCCAGAAACAATAAAATGTTGAATTTATTGTATGCAGTTGTCCAGGATGCATGCAGATCTCCTGCCCACTCTGCTTCTGGGAAACTACATCATGTCCTGCTCCTTCTCAAGTCTGTAGACTAAACCGGAATTAGCCCTTAATTTAACTTTGCCTTTACCGTCCAACAATTCCTTTGCTGAACTTGAACATTTTAAGATTAGACTAATTCCAATGATTAGTAAAACCTGACATAGGCACAATTGATTTGTAATTAAATTAGAATTTGCTAAAATCTCAAGATTAAATGACATTCTCAGCTCAGCTGTTATCAAACCTAATTCTGACCACATCAACAAAGAATAATAGATGTCTATTAAATACATGAAATAAATAAAGACAGAAGAACAGATGGCATCATTCTTACCTGCCTGGATATTTAATAGCATATGATGTGGCCAAGTACCCTCCCAGGTTGTGGCCAAGCAGTATCATGGACTCCAGACCCACTTTAGCCCTCCACTGTTCAATAGACTCCACAAACTCATCCTCTGCTGCCTGAGCATCGGTGGAGAACAGCGGTCTGGTGCTCTGACCAAAGCCCAGCAAGTCCAGAGCAAAAACGGGCTGGTGCAGCGAGAAAGCTTCCAGGTTATAAGCCCACAGACCCACCCCACCTCCAAAGCCATGCAAGAGAACCATGGGAGTTTTATCTTTAACACCATCACTGGTAAATACCAGGGTCCACAAAGCGTTGCCATTGGAAGTGGGGACCAGCTGTTTGGTAAAAGGAGTGCTGATACCTGAAAAGAGCAAAGCACAGTTTTAGATGAAGTTTTATTTTTCTTTTAACTGAAAGGAGGAAAAAAGTTGGTTATTTATTTTGTAGCAATTTTCAGGTCATCTATGTGCTTTTCTTTTCTTTTTTTTATCTTATCTTTTTTATCTTTAAAAAAATCTATGTGCTTTTCAAGTTGAAGTTTGTTTAATGTTTTGAAAAAAATTGTTGACATGGAACTCACAATATTCAATTTATAAAAGTATAATAAAGCATACATCTAATGTGCGGTAGATATACTACTGTAGTGTCATTTTTTTGTGTTTGTCTCTTTACATACACCTTTCATACACCAAGTCTCTAACACTTATTCATCATTACATATCATGGACTCCCTCCACCCCAAAATCATCCACACTGACCTTGTTTCCCCCCCTCCACAAAAGACTCAGATCAAGTTATGGTCCGCTGTAAACTTGAAACACGGACGCTTGATAAACAGTTAACAGTGGTTCATCAACTTGCTCCAATTTGAGTCCTGATTTTTAAAAAAAAAAAAGCTGAGAATTTGAATAGAAACTTGTGTTATATGTTTGAACTTATATTTGTCTGTCTTCAGACAAATATAATTTGTCTGTCTTCAGACAAATATACGTTGTAACATATTTATGGAGTTTCCAGATTCTCAGACCCCATTGTATAATACCAATTTATTTTTAATTTAATTGATATCATTTTTTTTACAAACCAGTAATTTAAAATGATAATACAACTTTCTCATTCCTGAATATCAATAATGTTGAGATTTACACCTGAAGACTTTAGAGTTCACACACATTTTAGTAGCTATAATTTTACAACTGTAATTAATTTAGATTTTTTTAGAGGAAAATAAACTGCTATGTTGACTTAAAAGAACTCACACTAAATGTTGCTGTCCTTTTAATAAATAAATATAATGTTATATGCAAATGAAAAGTAAGAGGAAAACACTGGGTGATGCTTACATCGCAGCATGTTTTCCTGTGCAGTCTGCAGCTGGTTCGGAGAGGTGGGACACCATGAGGGCAGCCAGTCGAGGATCCAGCCCCACCTACAAATACATACACAAAACTTCAACTGTGCAAGGAAAAACTGCTACGTCATGTGATGGTGTCTCACAGTCAATGGCACGATCAAAGTGTGCTCTAGGGGCCTAATGAATAAGGTTTTTACATTAGTGGCTCCCTGACATTGGTTCTTTATTGTTTAAATGTATTCTTTTATTTTTTCTTTTAGCTGTACAAGGCAAGTACTGAAGTCTACAGAAAATTACAATTAACTAAATTACAACTACAGCTTACTATAAGTTTAACCCTGGAGAACCCAACAACCCTGTTTTTAACATTGGGTATCAGCAAAAACTGGTGGTCAGATTTGACCCCGTGGGTTCTCCAGGGTTAATGGACCATCCGGGCCCCCGACATGCTAGACTTCATGTTTGTGTGATTTAGTCTTGCCAGAAAGTCTGAAAAGTCTGTGTCACAAAGAGACCTTGAAAACATGAAAGAAAATATTAAATTAACACAACTAATAGCTTATTTTCTGTATATGAATGAAGAAAACAGTTCTGGTGATGACAGTAATGAGGTCAACGTAGCCATGGCCATCACTTTACTGCAATGCTGCGTAAATGCGGCTATTGTCAGAGCTCAAGCTGCAACTGCAATGATGGTTTCGTAAATGAGAAAGAACGAAAATAAAACAGCACAGGATAGAAGTTAAAAATACATTTTAAGAAAAGCGTTTGACATCATGAGCTCCGAGAGTGTTAATGGTAGCGTTTAGTGTGTAATCGTCATGGCTCATGACCATTGAATCAGTTACTCAGTGTGGGTTACGCTGCAGAAATCAGAAAGTACATCTCTTCTTTGAAAGGCTGTGGTGACGCAGTGTGGTTTAAGGGAAAGAACGATAGAGGCTGCCAAGATAAAACAGATGAGGCATTTTGTTAATGAATTCAATCTTTTTCTTTTCAGCAAACTGACTGCAGAATTGTAAGATGTGTTGGAATGTGTTAGGATGTCAAAATAAAAAGTCCCAGATGAGGAAAAATAGTTAAAAATAGTTGTTCTGACATTCCTTAACACATAATTCAATTTTCTGCTGTCCTCGACCACTCTGAGATCCGACTGCATCACAGGCTTTCCCAAACTCAGTCTACAGATACCCACCTCATTCATGGAGCTGGTATGCAACATTTCTATTAAACATGAATAAATGAATTCATTTCCAAATCTCATAAACATATAGCCTATTCATTTACAGCAGAACAAAGTGAGCCATAGTTTTTCTTTTCAAGAGAAATATGACCTAATTTTGAATGTGATGGCAGTAACACAACTCAAAAAAGTTTGGATGGCAACAGGTTGGCTTGACTAGGAGAAACAGAGCATCTTAGAGTCTCGAAGACGTTTACATGGGAAGGGATTCACAAGTCTGTAAAAACTGTCTGCAAACTGGCAAATACTTCTAGTATATTGTTCGTTAGTGAAAAATTGCAAAGGTAATGATATTATACCTTGTAGAAGATGATGAGATGCTTAAAAGGATGAAGAGAATCTGAAGAAATCTCAATGCACATGGGACAAAGTTGACAAAGCTAGGTATATATATACACACATATACATATATATATATATATATATATATATGTATTCATTTACAGCATACAT
>JAOWBL010004376.1:30893-47453 GCA_028564865.1 Zenarchopterus dispar | reverse complement strand
TATATATATATATATATATATATATATATATATATATATATATATATATATATATATATATATATGTGTATATGTATTCTCCCAGGATTTCTTTAAAAAAAGCATTGATTGTTCAGCATATACCAACATTTTAGAGAAATTGTAATACGTCCAAATATGCTGGCTTAATCATCCTGGTGTGACAGGGTCCTACATTGGTTATGAGGAAGCACAAAAAGTGTGACAGATTTAAAGGTCTGGGCCTTGTATTGGTCTTTAAACTTACCCTGCAGTACTCGTTAATGGGCCTCAGTCTCTTCATTGCCACATCTCTGATGTGGCTCCTCCTAAACAGAATCTTCCCTGAAACAGACAAGGACAGAAACACTGAGAGGACAAGTCAAACTTAATCACTTTAAGGCATCAATATAAAATGTCTATGTCAGTTACACTAACAAGGCCTAATTGGATATATAAAATCAGCATTAACAAACAAATTGATGATTTTTTTTTTCCAAGAGCCAAATTTAAAGGGCAACATTGACAGACAACAAGGACACAGAGGCTTTTACAAAACATGATGTCTGAATTAGCATGCAGATTCAATACAGTCACGCTATCAATAATCCTGACAGCACAATGAGATGGGTGAGGAGTTCAGTGAATAGGTGGCCTTTCCTATTCATGAATAAGTTATTCTGGGGAAGCAAATTACGTCTGGGCAGTTTAAATTCTTCCCCTCTGTTCTCATCTGCCGGCACACATAAGTACAAGTCGCCATAACAACAACAACAACAAAAAAGAGACTATATCTAGGCCTCTTACAGCGGTTCTCAAACTTAAAAGTATGCAGGAAATTTCATAGACGGCTCCTATTTTCTGCCCATTAAAAACTGCTGAAGTTTCAATGAGGAGGAAGAGGAAAATGTTATACAAGCTTAGAAGCAAAATAGGATATGTTTTGAAAAGTTACTGAACCACATGAATGAAAAAGTGAAGGTGTTTTCTTAAGAACCAGACTGGCTGAAGCTGAATATATTTCACAGGATATTATGCTGAGCCATCAAACCCTGACAACTCCACTGTTTCAGGCAGAGAATTTAATCTGTGATTGCAGTATGATCATGACTAACTTCTCATTTATTACTCTTGAGTTTAAAACAACCACAGGGAATCCCACCAGAATGAGAGAAATACGTTACTGCTGAATAGGGTCAAATTTTTAAGTCATTGCTATCACTATGGAGCATCTTCATGCCATAAATGATGCAAGTTCAGTGGCTTAGGGGAAATTAAAAAAATATATATAAATGATCAAATTTCAACAGAGCGTTATCACTATGAAGCCTTTCCAAATGATTAATTAGTTTTGTTTGTTTGTTTTTTACTTCACTTTATCAGTCTCTCACATCCTTGTGGAGGAATTCTGGAACATTTCTATTTAGAACATACATTCCTTTAGTCCATCAAGTGTTACAGCTGTTCATTTATGCATTTCAAATCAGACTGAGATCAGGAGTTTGACTGGGAAATTACAACAGAATGATTATTTTCTTTGTCAATTCTTCTGTTGTAAATGTGATGGTGTGCTTGGCTTAGATGTTGGAAAGATGACCTTACATTTGGATATGGATCACTCTGGCATACAGAGGACTTTCATGGTCAACCCAAAGACTGGAAGCTGCTTGCTAGCCCTAAACTACCATACTAGACAGCTGTGTAACTTAGGCGTTTTATATTGTATGCTTTATCTGGTTTTTTGTTGTTTTTTTTTTTTCTTCCAAATGTGGTCTGTGCATTAGGACCCAAGAGTTTTTCTTTTGTCTTATCTATCCAAAAGGACAAAGACCAAGAAGACTTCCGATTTGTTGAGATGCAACTTTGAAACCCTAAGCTGTGCTACCATGTTCTTTTTTGAGAGATGAGGCTTTCTTCGGCCAGTCCTTTCAAACAAACTTTCCAGCCTTTTTCTGATTTTATTGTTAAGTTTAATATTGAATTTGCTAGAGTCTGAGATACAGCACTTGATATAATGTTGATTTCTTCAATTCCTTAGGGTGAACCTGTTGGGATGTCCCTCCCTAGGAATATTGGTAAATGTCTTGAGATTGTTCTACCTGTGAATAATCATCCTCGCAGAAGAATGAGGGATGCTTTTATAGAGGTGATACTTGCTGATGATCAATAAACAGGCATTTTTGATGAGCTTCACCTTGCTACTTCTCATCTTCTTAATTCGTATGAATAAAAGAGGAGTGTATTTATTTAATAAAATAAATATCCATGGATTGTGATCATTTTCTTTTCCAATAGTCTGAAGGAATTCATACAAACAAAGAAGGCCAAAAAAAAATCTCAAAACTGACAAGTAGTAGAATGTCATTAGAATATCCATTAAAGTAGAACAAAGGAGCTTTTGAAATATTTCATTGCTTCAGGTCGTTCAAGTCGCATGGTACTTAAGTCACTTTTATGATGCCGTCTAAGACCCACTTTTGTTTGGTCTCCTGCTCATTTCCTCTTTTATATTTACTTTTTTGAGTCAGTGGCCTCTCCCAAGAATATTCACTGTACATGAGATACTTTCACTGATGTTGATGTGCAACTTATTGCTGTAAAAATGATATACAGTTGACTTTTTCCAACAGCATGGACGGAAGATTGCACTTCCTAAAAGTAAGAAAATATTCCCATTAAATTGAAACGGATATTTCAACCTTCAAAAGTTGTTTGTGTAGCTTTAAATTACCTGGTGGACTCAGTGGTGCTCAAACATAGACATTGGAGTATGATTTTTGAAATTACCGGAGGTCCCAAAGTAATAACAGTTGTGTGCAAAAAAGGGCAATATTCAATTTTTCTATATTATGTACTTCTTAAAAATAATTGAAGCTAAAATGTTAACTGAAAACAAAATCTGGTTAACTGCACAGCCCTACATTTTGCAGATGCTTTTTTTTCTCTTTACTTCTCATGCTTTCATTCAAGCACCTTGACTTACCTTGTTGCTGAAATGTGCTATACAAATAAACTTGCATTGGAATCTTGCCATCAAAATAAGTAACAGAAATGGCCTCATGTCTATCAAAAGAGAAAGGAAACTGGAAATTGACTGTAAATATGTTTGACCTGACCACTACATGTTCCAGTCTCGTCTGTGCTGTGAAGGACGGTGGAATACCACATAAGGGAGCCCAGAGAAATGAGACTAATTAAACGAAAAATGAGAGAAGACATTATAAATCTCTAAGGTGATAGCAACATATTGTCAGAGAAGCCTTTATGACACGTTGCCTGGACTGCTGTCAGAAACTAAAGAGATTTGAAAGTCAGCCCTAAGATGTCTACCACTCTTCTTTTTCCTTTCTCACTCTTCTTTTCCTCCCTTCCCCACTTCTCAAACAGAAAGCATTCTTGAAGGTTTTCCAAAGCTCTCCGGGGTCAGGAGAGAAGCACTGACTCAACACTGCCCACTTTGTATGCGCGACGGCTCACGGATGCAGCCGATGAAAAGAGCTTGTTCAAGGAGGGAGGAGGGAGGGAGAGCAAGGCGCTGCCCTGGAGCCAAGCCTGAACCAGACTAGACTTTGTGGCAAATCATAGAGGTAGCAGTGAGCCAAGGCATCAAGCAAGTTGTGTTTCCCGAGAAGACAGATAATTACAGAAGAGACAAACAGACCTGGCAACACAAAGGATTATTCACCTCACAGACGTTTAGGTTTTAATCAAAACACTCACCATAGTATTTTGTCTCTTAAGGGACATTTGAGCCAACACTTATGTATAATACCCCAAACTTGGTTCTAGAGACAAAGGTGAAAACTTAACCAGCAATGCACGCTGGCCTAAAAGCAAAGCCAAGTTTGGGCTCGGCGGGATTACGTATAGCAAAGTCATCTGAAAAATATAGACAAACCCACTTTTGCATCAGGCATCACCAGTGGACACAAATACTCATCTAAGCTACTTTGTGGAGATACTTCCCATGTTGAAGGTAATGGTCGTAGTTTACAAAGAACTCAGCATTCACCTAGAACATGGCTACAGTCAAAACAACTGGTGTATTCTGATTTGTCGTGTTACTGTTAAGTTGTATGGATTTTTTTAAATGTTAGATGAATTTTGAGTAAATACTAGTTTTAGTTCCAAATACGTATAACAAGCATAAATTTTGTATACCGGCAACAGATTAATCTAAAACCAACACTTTACAATGAATTTGCTTTGATTTTTGACTCAGGCTTGAATACAATACTTAAAATGAATCTGAAACACAATGTTACAAGGAATTTGAGTCTGGAGTAAGTAGCTTAAAACATGAAATGATAAGCTGGTATGTTTTGTAATAACTGTGTTATTGAGTGCGTTTCTGATAAGAGGCTGACACCTTAAATAATTTACCACTCAGAGCAGGTCTGTAACTAATACCAAGCATTCAGAACGACAGAAAGTTATCTCTCCTCTGCACACAAAAAAATGAGTGTGCTCTGAATAAGGCTTAAGCAAGAAGGTCATTATAACTTTAACTGTTCTGAGTCTTGTTGCCTTTCATAGAAATCTGTCGGAGGAATGCAAGATATCTGACTCCACTTGACCTATCCAAAATCCTGTACCTCTTAGTGTGCTAAGCTGAGAGATCCCGAGCCAAACAAAGTTGCTGAAAAAAAAAAGAAAAACTGTACACTCTAGTTTCCTAATTCTCAGGAGAACTCAACCAAAATCGACATCATCTTGTTATTTATTTATCAAGGCTCAGATAAAACTGACCAAATGTGTAATTTATCTAAATGAAAGACGTAAGCTGATGTAAGACACCTGAGATCACATGATATGTTGATACAATAGCCTGTAGTCTGGGAATACTGTGGAATTCTGACAAAGGAAAATATTTAGATTTGAAGAGGAGCTTGAAGGATGGAGTCTGTGAGGGTTTTAGAGAAAATTGACAGTGAAGCAGTGTTTACAGCAGGACAAAATCATGATGTTTAACTTTTAAAATCTTAAACAGAGTACAAACTAATCACATATCAATCCAGGCATGTAAAATAAATTCCACTTCACTATGGAGGCATTTAACACTCACTAGGCATGTTGATTACAGAGAAGTATCACAGCCATGATTATTCGGGGCAAAATTTGAACCCTGATTATTTAAAGCCAGTCTATCTAGCAATACCACCTCTGACCACATGAGGCATGTTGATCTGTGCTGATCAGAGACACCGACAATGCTCCCTTAATGAGTGGGGATGGCCCGGCAGGTCCTGTAATTCAATTAACTGCAGCTCTAGATCAGAAATGATGTGGATATGGAATAAGTATTACTGTGATTACTTGCATTTTGATGAATTATCAGTTAATGTATGAATGACATCTGCCAATGAGCTGCATACAAACACAACCTATGAATGTTGGACAGCTCTTCTTTTTTAAGAGTGTGGTATACTGAATTTATTCATTTAATTTTTTGTGTACTGATTTATTGACTTTTTATTCTTCTGCAGATAGATTTGTTAATTTCAGTCTTTTAAAATGCTGCAGGCAGAGATGCAGCACTTTTGTCAGCCTATCAGTTCAGAGTTGTTGCAGTTTAGAAGTGTCTCGAATTTATTGTTTGCAACCTAGTTGGTAGGTTTTTTTTTTTTTTTTAAGGTTAACCACAAATGCTGTACATCAAAAATGTGGCACTCATTTCTTAGCAATGTCTTCATCCCATAAATTGTGAGCATATCATGCTGAGAGGAGTAGACATTTTGATTCCTTTTTCTAGCCAAAACCACTTGCTTATTCCACATCTCATTCACATCGTTAAAACTTTGAGTGTGGTGAAGATGATCTAAACAGTCTTCTATATTGAAAAATATGCCAGTAATTCAAAGGACCAAACCAAGGTGACTAATAGGGTGCTTACTGAGCAGCCCACAAGTTTTGTCCCCACCCAGCACAGTTATGATGACGACAGGCTTGTGATAAAACAACGGACATAATTCCAAGGAAAACTGATGGGCCCAGTTGTTAAAAAAAAAAAGAAAAAAAAGTGCAGTCAAACATTTGGTGTGTACACCTGGCAAAAAAATCTGTGCTGATGTAGGAATAATAAAAGAGCAAAAAGAGCTTGGGGCCTTGAACAAACTGGGAAAACCCCATTTGTGCTTAGTAAGGTTGGCCTCAATCCATACTCGCTTTGCAAGTGATGGAATTTCTTCATTTTAAAGAAACTTCAGCAGTTTCTATGAATAAGAAGAATCAAATTTGACATTTGAGATTAGTTAGTTGTCATTCTATAAAATCTGTACTGACTTGGGAATTCAGCATGAATCCTTGCTAATAAACTTTAACAATGCAAAGACCTGCCAAATCTTCTGAGAATGTACAGTGGAGACCAAAACCAGCCCTTAACTGTTAGTGTGTTGAAAGATCTAGTGAAATAATAAATGATTTTGTTTTTTGTGTAGAAGGTCAAAGCCAAAAACACAGTATTTCCAACATTTTCTACAATACAATATCTATCTATCTATCAACTCCAATGGAGGACAGATGAGACAGAAAAGACCCTCTGAGGGAAGTAAGAAGGGATTTCATTAAAAAAAAAATACATATTTTTAGGATTTTAAACTAAAAAACAAGAAGGTAGTGGACAGGAATGTAATGTAGGTAACACTATGCAGTGGTATCCAGAGGGAGTTTGGTTTGTTTATTTGTAAAAAAGGTGGTTATGAAAAGTTCTTCCTATCTCATACCCTATCCTTCTACTCAGAGTTCAAATGTGTGACTTTTTCACCGTGCAAGTTCTCACAATGAGTTCCAGACCTACATGGGCATTAAAAAAAAAAATTAAAAAAAAGGGGAAAAAAACCTCCCTACATACTCCCACCCTCACCCTTTCCCAGGCCTGGTGGGGGATGTGTTTGTGAGGTCTATGGGTGAGGCTTTTCTTTCACTCATAAAGGATTACTTTCAGCAGGATTTCAAAAGTTGGTCAAGTAAACCAAAATTCTTTACTCCAAACAAACTTCAGTGCTATTTTCCCAGAAAATGATGATTCAGCCCTGACAACGGTGCAGCTAAAACTGCAGAAGTCTCTTCCAGGAACTAGGGTCTTTCTTTTGGACCTCCTTATTTTACTCTACAAGCTAAAGGGACCTACTTTATTAAAAAAAAAAAAAAAAAGCCCTGGTACAGAGGTAATACCCTTGAGATTACCCACAATCATGCAGCACTGAACATTTCCGATTGGTCAAGTACTGCAAGCCTTTCATTTTTACCTCTCTTAGTTTAATGTCTAATCCTCACCATAGCCCATAAATTCCATCAACTTCAACATTTACCACAGAATCAGTTGTCAGCCTTGTCAAGATTCAAACTCAGCCCTTCAAGACCACTTCAATCACACGGGGAGACAGTTGCACCACTAGCTGCAGTGGTTAAGCGAGCTCCAGAATGAAGGAGTGGGGTTCTCAATCATTATTCTCTAAGGCAAAAATAAAAGCACCCATAACTGGTTGCAATATGCAGCAGTAACGAATTTTAAATCAGTCCAGATGAAGACCCCCATTCTGGTTTAACTGCTCCGATGCCAGCTGTGACCACAGCAGCTTCAGACGTTTCATACTTCTCTGGACTTAATTTACCTTATCAACCCTCCACCTTAGATCTCAACAGAAATGCAAAAAGTCTGGTGCTTAGTCACAATACAGTTAGGAGCAGTTACAGCTGTTACTTTGGTTCTTTTGTGTGCAAATTGTAATGTCATGACCAAAAAAAAATCTGCCTTCCTCCAGTTCATTCAGTGGCTCATTGCTGCATGCAATGGAGGGATCAGATGGAGCTGGAAAAAGGAGATGTTCCAGTATAGTGAGGGTTAAATAAGGAATAAGAATTCACAATTTCATGTTGTGTTCATACTTTCATATAATCATAAGTGGCCTGCAATTAAAAGTTCTTTTTGTCATTATTTGATCACATAAGTTAACAAAATTACAAACAAAAATGTTTTAAACTATAAATTCAAATCAGTGAACTCAGTGGGGAGTTCACCCAGAAGGACTCAGTGGATTTTTTTTTTTTTTTTTTACAAACATTTAAGAACACAAAAGTTGGAGGTTCAAATTCTCTCACCTGGTAGGAATGGAATGATCCGCCGCTTAGGATCCTTCTGGCCTCCCTCCACCGGGAATTTATCCAGCAATTCCATCTGAAACCATGCAATTGTTTCAAAGTTACTGACACATAAAAGTATTTATATTAATACATACAACACATGATAATAGATTCAACATAAACAGCACTGCTGGGGGTGCTCAGGAAGTAACTGCAGATTTTTATAAATCAGCAGTTCCTACAAGGAATTTGGCCAAAAAGAGCAGGTCTGCCGATGATTAGGAATGTACTGAGCAGATGGTATGGTTTTCCCCTCAACTTCATATGTTGCTGTAGCTGAGAGGCTGTTAGCAGCAGGGCACCGGTGACATAGTGGAACATTTCTATTTCCATTCTCTTTAAACGGCCAGTAAGAACTCCTGATCTCCTCTTGCTTTCTTTTGACACTTTTTCCCCTCTTTAAAACCCTTTCCATCTTAAGTTTTACTTGCATTGCAGGACATGCATCATGTCAATAAATTGGTGGTTTCTGCATGTGAGTGCATTTATTCTACATGCAGCTGAGGGTAATGAAACAACACCTGGTCACACTGACTCATGGACTCCCTCCTACATGCTCACAACCTGGTGCACTTTTTTGTCATTCCTTGCAAACGATGGACTGATGGACAAATGAGCAGCAAAAAAAAAAAAAAAAAAAAAAAAAGAATTCATCTGCTGAAGATACTCCAAATCAAATAAATGTACAGCTGTCCCCATGCTTGCTGAGAGTCTCAGATCTTAATGCATTAGGTGGGACTGCTGATCCTGACAGAGCTGGACCACAAGTACAAGTTATATTGAGATTATTACAGTTTCTCTCTGTGCTCTCTAAGTCATTAACCTCATAAAATGCTGCATCTACAAAAGCTATGCGTCACAGAGGAATTTGAGGGTCAAAACAAATTGGTTTTCCAGAGAGGAATTTAAATCCCTCTGCTCTTAAGTACCTCAGATTCTTGACTGCTATGAAACTAATTTCCACAATGTTCAACAGCATTTTTCAAGTGGAAAATTCAAGGGCTGTATATTCATTCGCATGCACTGGCCCTCCATCGATATTTTGTAAATCCAGCGAAACTGTAATTTTATGAAGGAACCAGCAAGTGTTCATATAAACAAAAGTTTTATTCCATTTATGGCACAGCAGCCTATGAAGTGCAATAAAGGAGTGGCTTTTATCAACTGTGAATTCAACAACATTTGGCAGGCAGTCTGAAGTGCTTTCTTTACAGCTGTGACACTTTAAAGCATCCTGAAGGCAGCAAGTTGTCAGTAAGCGCCCAACATTACTGATTTTTCCCCACTGTCGCGCTAAAACAACTATTGGCTAGATTTTCTTTAGAGACAACCAAAGACCAGACCCGAACAGCTCTGCACTCAGGTGCATATTAAAATAGAAATGATCACGCTTGGTTGGCAAACTGAGCTCAGGAAGTTTAGTTAAAAACTCTAGATGACACAAATAACTGTAAGCTGTAACTGATACAAAAATAAAGAGTTCATCCCCTTACAAAAAGTTTGTCTGATGATTATGCATTATCTAAACATTTCCAAACATGTGGCTATTGTGATAAACATTTTATAGCAGATATTGCTCAGAAGGATTTTAATCGGAGCTTGACCATAATTCAGTTGGTTATCAAAAAGCACACTACATAATAAAGACTCAACAAGCAATTATTTCTTTATCACACAGTTTAACATAAGATACAGGAAAGCTGACGACTTAAAAAAAAAAAAAAAAAAAAAACTAACTAGGGTAATTTTTATTAAGTCAGTAAAGCCTAATAAGAAGGCAGTTAATTTATATCATCTCTAATGATACTAAACTAATTAAACTAAAGTACCTGATTAAGAAAGGAAAAAAAAAACAAAAAAAGAAAGATTATTAAAACTAAATTCTCTTCAGTAAAAGGAGTGTCTAAATACAAGCTTATCATAAAACCGGGAGGGGGGTGTGTTGTTGTCTTATGTCCAAAAGTTTCAATCTCCTTAAGAGTACTTAGTCAGTGACACAGTACCACCTTCAGAGAAGCAAAGTAAACACAGAGACAGCCAGACAGTCAAACAAAGAAGAGCCACCCAGCACTTTGCACTCACATTCAGACACACGGGAACAATTACAGACACACCTCAGTCCCGTTTCAACTCTGTAGTCAGCAGCACTCCAACAAGAAACAGCATCTGGAGGGAGTAAAGTTATCTCTTCGACATACCAGTTACATCACAAATTCAGCATCAAACACTGATGGTGGAGGTCAGGGAAAGAAGCCCGATTATACTTCTTCGCCAATGTGCATGTGGATTGATGCATAGTTTGCTTTGCTGTCCCACCAACCATTTCTGCTTGGAGGACAGTTTTTAAATATGCACGTTATCTACACAAAGAGCTATTCTATCCATGTGAAGATGGGATTAAGGGTGCTCGATCTCAATGAACCGGTATGCAGTTCTCCCCACCGATCCTCGTGTACAACTCTGATAACATTCACATCCTGGATGTACTTGCAGGCTTACCAGCTGATGCCAAAGTAGAACACAACTGATGCGTAAAGCAGAACACCATTTAATTGCTTATTGATTTGAAAACCAATGTGTGAGGCCACTAAAAGGATACAAAGCTTTGGCTTTAAATAATACTTGGATATCTAGATAATCCACAATAGAAACGAATTGTGCTACCCAGAAATCAGAATTTGCCACTTCTCAGTTCAGTTTGAATCCATTTAAACTCTGAGAAAGTAAACCCATTAATCAGTACTGCAGAACCATAAAATGAAAAATGATTATTGTTAACATTTGCATGCTGACAAGCCTGTGACACTGCAGAATTTCAGATGTTCTATTTTCTTTCGCTAAAGTCAGTAAACATACATCCAGGGATCTAAAATGTCTTGTCTCTGTTCACTTTGACCACATCAGCATTCAAATAAAGACCTCACAAAGAAGACCTATGAAGTTAAAGACCGCTGAATCCACAAACAATGTTTGGCATCTCTGCACATCGATAGATCAGTGATTCTTTTACACAATTCACTGTGTAATTATATTCAAGGTCATGCTTAACCTTTTAAACTCATTCATATTGTTACAGAAACAATCAGCATTTGTAGTTAAGCTGCAGGTGCTATTAATTACTAGGGTTAAAAGTGATGTCAGGGAAGTTACAGTCAGCTCAAATAAACACATGAAAGCATCTCAGGATGAATTCAGGGACCACCTAACCAGGACAACATTTAATTACAGAGAGATGTACACCTTTCTTCTGTAGTAAGAATCAGGCTGTTTTTTACAAAAGTAAATTTTGCCTTGAATGCATGTGGCATGAAACCATCAGGATTTCCTGTTTGAGTTATGATTCTAAGAGCAAGATACATTGCTAAAGGATATAAAATCATCTTCCTGTAAAATTTTAAAATACAAAAAGGAAGCATATCGTTATTGGTTTTGTGAAACAGAGAGAAGAGGCAAGTGAAATAAACTGCCCCCACCCCCACCGCCCTTTAGAAAGTTTTTGTTACTCAAATACTATAAATGGAAAATATGCGACAGCTGCATAGAGTTGAATAAGCAATTTTTTCCCCCATTTTTTCCTTCAGCTGTAAAATAGAACAGTATCTTATATCCAAAGTGACTGAGAATGCTGCTTGTGTAGGAAAATAGGCAAAAAAGGAAGAAAAGGGGTGGAAGGAAGGGGTAGGAGGGGGACTAGTGACACGAAAATAAAAGTGCAAAGCTAGTTGGCTGAACTAATAGTAAATAGTAGTGTGTGTGTCCATGTGTGTGTGTGTGTTTAGTGGCTGTCTGACTCACTTATCAAAGTTTTTTTTTTTCTCTCTGAGATTTTGCTCCCAGGAATGTTTTACACCCCAAGGCAAAAAAAAAAAAAAAAGAAAAGTGAAATCACTACTGTTAGATATTATTTATTCAGCTGTTCTAGTTTGCAGAAAGGTCAACTGGACTGGCCATATTGCTATTATTATGACAACATTTACACATCACACCCAGTCACACCTGCACGGCCTTGGAATGAAGCACACGCTGGGGAGTGTGTAGTTTCCGCCTTCGTGGGATCAGTGTGACTGCACAGCTGTAGAGTGGAGGTGGATAAAGAGGGGACCTCTGATGCAGCTTTATACTGCAGTCTGTGTGAAACTGGCTATTAAAGATACAGGATACAGGGAAAAGACTACTAAATGCCTTATATTGAGCTCTCAGCTTTTTAAATTTTGCATGAAGTTGTTTAAAAGAAGTGCTAATTGAAAATAAATGACTTTTTTTTTTTTTGTAAATTTAAGGTGAAATTGTCCCAGACTTTTGAAGTCTTCAGTTGCCATGGTGTTGCATCGGTCACCATCATATTATCTACCTGGCGCGGTACACTGTTGCACATGTGCAACTCTCAGAAGAGATTTGTAGGGAAAGAGGGAGATGCTTCACTCTGTTGAACTTTTTTTTTTTTTGCGACAAATTTGTTGGCGACTATTTTTATTATCAATTTCTGTCAACAATGCCGATAAATCGTTGCACTGCAAGTCCCTATAATACAAAGAAGGTCAAATCATGGTTGCATTCTAGCCCCCACCCCACTTCATCCCCCACTCCCCGTACCCCACCCAGTCAATAAGGGATCACATACTTTTTAATCTACTTGGTACAGGAACAAAAGGTGTAGTTCTGCTTTACAAAGTCAGACGCTATCAGTAAACAAAATAGTTTAGTGTCACATCTGTTTTTTTTTTGTTTGTTTTTTTTATTTCAAAATAAAACAGGTGGGTTAACATCACCAAAGCGTGATGATTCCACATCATTTGCCAGAGGTTGTAATTCATTCAGAAAAAAATGCACATTGCAAACCTAAGAACTGCTACTTTGAGAATGTGCCACATTAACTCTTCAGATCTCTCTTTAACCATTTGTAAAAAGTAAAGTTACAATGAGGCTCTTTTTAGGCTTCTAAGTTGCTACCTGGAAAAGTATACAGTTAATCAGAAATCTGAATTTTGATGTACCATGGAATTCCTTTTTTGGCAATGAGGGAAGGAAAAAGAAGCACGTGTTGCAGCAGTTTATCTTAAGTCTCAGTGCTAACAGGATGTGGTCAGTGACACACACTGTCTGAGACTGAGAAAAGACCAGATGAACAGCGTGATCTGTCCTTTGTTATTACCAACTCCTCCTGAATCACAAGAAAACAGCATGATGCCACAGGATGAGAGATGACATAAACCATGAGATGGTCACGGAAGACGTCAGGAAATTATGATTTAGTTCACAAAAAAAGACTCGAATGACTCGGCTCTATGTCACCAGGATGGCCGGACACCTGAGCTGAAGCCTGACGATGTCAAAGTACAGCATGACCAGTCAAAAATCTAAATTTTTCTCTTGAAAGACAAAAAAATGAAAAGAAAATTGAAAAACCTGCATTAAAAATAAATAAATAAAAAAGGTACAACATCATTTGTGTGGTGATGCTGATGAGATTTTGTCAGTTCCAACCAGCCAATCAAACTGCCTTACAGGCAGTATGCTGCTGCCAAATCTAACACAAGATAAACACAGCTGTAAACCCACAATCCTCTAAGCTTAGATTTATCTGTTGCTCATCTCATCCACAGGTTGTCAGCACAACAGGATGTGATGAAAAACAAAGGACATACCCATAAAGAAAATACCTCATGCATAGTTGTCAGACTCTCTCCTGAAAACAGTGATGTCTTGGTTGTGTGAGACCCTCCAGGTTGTGTGAGACCCTCTAGGTTGTCTGAGACCCTCTAGGTTGCATGGGGCCTTCTAGGTTGTGTGGGACCCTCTAGGTTGTGTGGGAGCCTCTGGGTTGTGTATTACATTGTTTTGTCTCTGCTGAATCTTTTAAAAAGTAGCTAAAGACCCTCTTAGTTACACAGGCTTCTCAATAGACTTGGGCTTGGTAGTATGTTCTTTATGTTTTTCTTGTTTAATGTTTGTGTTATGGCTTTTAACCAGTGAAAAATGCTAGATAAATAAACTTTACTTTTTTTACTACTACTGCTTACAATTAGTAAGTCAGTGTTCAGGATACTTTGGCTTAGTTTTGGTTCATCAAATAATACCATAAAGCCATATGTCATATGATGTTGCTCAGGTGAGGTTGTTGCAAAACCTGGTAGGGACTAGCGGTCTCATGAACTCGTGGTGAGTACGAATGACAAAAGTAGCATTTGCCATCTTTTAGTGTGAAAGCTGCACAGTTTTTCCATACGCACGGGCCCCAGGTGACTTTTTTAAAATGCCAATAGATAAAACTTTTTTAAAAAGGCCAAAGAACAGCTTTTGCTACACCTTTTGTAAAGAGAACCTTAAAAAGACAAGAACTAAAAAACAAAGCATTCTGCACAAAAGGAAAAGAGGTGCCATAACACATGAATAAATTAAAAAATAAATATTGTATTAAAGTCCTATAAACCTGGTTTAGTTTACCCTGACAATGAAATTATAAATAAATATAATATAATCAACAGCCATACACAGACTATCAGTAAAGAACAGAAAATGTACCTTAGCCCACACTTTCAGCCAATCTGTACAAACTGCAGTACAAATATGAGAGACATCGAAGTGTCTGATTTTTTTTTTTCATTTTGCCCTCATACAACAGTGCAGTAGATCTGAAATAAAACATTCAAGATGTAATCAAAAGAAGACTTTCAGCTTTAATTCAAAAGGTTTTGGGAAAATATGGCATTTAGGAATAACAGCCATTTTAAGCTAAATACTTTCAGCCATCTATTTTTAGGGGTTCAAAAGTACTTGAAAAATTGAAAAAAAAAGTTGTGTCAAAGATGGTGGAGGCAGTGTTAGGGTGTGGGCATGTATGGCTGCCAGTGGAAAGAGCTCATTAGTGTTTATTAATGATGTGACTGCTGACAGAAGTAAAAAGACAGATTTTGAGGTGGGTAGGGATATGCAATAAAAAATTAAATAAAAGGAGATATTTAAGAAGTAAATGTAAGGAAATTAACACCAAGAAACATTTGCGCATTCCTTATGTGTTCAAACTAATGATCTACACTAATATTTTTCATGTTTTAACTTTACACTGGCAAAGATTTTGAAAATAATTAATTTTTTTTACCTTGCTAATCATGCTTTGATCACTTACACTTTATAGGAATTTAATTCAATTAGATCTGATCTTTTCCTATGTGGAAATTGAGCGTATCTTCATTAAAGGCACTGCTTTACTGAATGTCTTGGAGGCCATGATTTTCAAGATGTGGCTCATCCCCCAGATCCATTCCATTCAAAAGAAGAAGGGAAACTCGGATACTAATAAGATTTCCTTGCTGTGCAACACAGACCAGCAGCGTCACATTCAAGAATGACTCAGATGTTTCTGTGGCCATCAGCGTGGTCATCCCATTCATCACTGTCCTCCATTAACTTCATTGGGAAGTTTTCCGAGTCATCTCACTCTATATAATTACCAATGTCACTTGGGTGGAGCAGGCTGAAGAGGCTCTTGTATGATGAAAACAGTCCTTCCATTTCTTTCCAGCTTAAAGCTCATCTATTCTGAAAAAAAAAAAAAAAAAAAATTCTGTCAAACACGCTTACCTGGAGGTCAAAGAACTTGCTGTAGCGTCTGTAAATGATTTCTGTGCTGCCATCACTCCAGGAGACTTTGATGATATAAACCTGAAAAAACAGAAGACAAATATAATTAGAACAGATAAAATAACTGATCGGTAATTACCTGAAATCTAAAGCCCTTGAGGCATCACTCCTGACTCATAATGCAAGGCATTTTCTTGGCCTCCAGTACCTCTGGGAGATACTCTAGTCATTTTTGACTAGGATTTGTCTTTTCATTGCCATTTAACAGGTTTCTAGAGTGGCCTTCTTTCATTTGTGGGATACAACTATAAAAAGCACCCTCTTGCAAAGCAACACTAACAAACTGGTCCATAACACACCTGGGCTAGACCGTTCCAGTGCCTTTTGTGTCCAAATAATTCCCTAAAAGTCCTGCAGTTGCTCAAAAATGCTGCTGTGGGAGCTCCGACTGGTACTACAGAGAGAGATTGCATTTCATCCGTGTTACTCTCTACACTAACACCTAGATTTAGAAAAGGATTTTAAATCCCTCTCATTACAGACAAAGCTCTTAAAGAAAAAAGGAAAAATCTTTTTCACTACATTTCAAAGACCAGGATGTGAAGCAGAGCTTTTGGCTTTCATGCTCCTCTAAGGTTTGTATAGAAAACATAAGCTGAATTATTCAAAAGCTACCATTTTGAAAAACACTTACTTCCAACTTGGAGTCATTAACTTAAAGGTTAAGCCCCACTGAATTTGAAGGCATTTGCTTCATACTAACAAAAAAAAAAAAATCAGTATGTTCCTTTGTTCTTTTTTTCTTCTCATAGCAGGTATCTCTGGGCTATTATTTTTGAA